>JAMKCH010009141.1:0-30229 GCA_023653785.1 Ophioderma brevispina
AAATTATTATTACATGTATTTTCGGTGATCTCTATGTGAAAGGGCATTGCGGGTTTTCTGCCTGGATAAAATGGCGGCCATCTTGGGAAATTAATCAGCGTGGCTTCAAAGATAACATTATATAATTTACATTAACTACATCAAACATGATATGATTATTAAAAAAAAACAATACCAAGCATTTGGGGTGTCCTTGTCCATTGGAACTGCAATTTGGTTTTTACAGTGAATGGCGGCCATCTTGGATTTCTCAATGCCCAAGGGTGGCAATTTTACCCCCACCTGGATTCCATTATATACCTTTCAAAGAGATATAATCAGCTGAGAAAAAACTGTATCGAGATTTCATTTTGACTCCTCCTACGCTGAGGAACTATTCGAAAATCTTGCTCATCACCAGTACTGGTGAGTGCCCGCGACGTAACTTAAACAATAGGTACTGGAGAAAGGCAAATTAATGCGGTCTCCTTTCAAGGATACACGCCTTTGTTTTGAGTAAAACAAATTTTTATGTATGATATTATTAAATCAATATTTGGGATTATTATCAACAGTTTGATGGTAAATATGCCCCAGAGAAAACTGCATTCATAACTAGTAGTTACAAGACGTTGTAAAACCTGAGATGGTAACGTTTACATGTTAGTGCCTAACGCGGAAGAGTAGGGGGACTAGCTAAATAACGTCATACGTGAACATTTTAAAACGAACTTCCGAAGGGGTGGGTGCCACCCTTGGTTTTCGGTACTGAACATCAAATTGCGATACAATACATATCGCAGGGATAGCGTAGAGTTTTTCTTCCAATGGTATCAAAATAGGGACCAACATTCCCCATATGACCTTACTAGACGTCCATGTGTTTGAAAGAAAGTCAAACATTCTACTGACTTAAAAAACAGAACTAAAACGCCCTGAATATATCCCTATCTGAGGGAGGAAAATCTAACTATCACCGCAAAACGGAACTAGCGTTGTCTTAACTTTCTGTTGATCTAGGGGCAATTTGTTTAAAAAAAGTGCATGCAGTTAAGGCACGTTAGGGATATAAAACTAGTCATTTTCAATCAAGTAGAATTCAAAAGCGGTGAAAATTCGATTTCTATACCGTTTGGGGAAAATGGATTTTCCCTATTGTACTGTGTTTGTACTATGGAATGTTGGTATTATTATCAGTGGAAGGTAGGAGGACCGTAGCTATAAATTGGTACCAAAAATCAAAGTTGTGAATCGTAGATCATACTAGGCATGTTGGTACTTCCTCTCCCGAAGGGGGCTGTTGCCCCCCATCCATAACTTGGGATCACATGTAACGTAACCATTCTCCAGGGGATGTTGTTTTGATGAAAGGAGTGTTAAATGTCAATTCACAATTACAATATTTCATTGGTACAAAAAATGGTTCTGTTTTAGCAAGCGCGAAAAGGAAACACTAAAGTGGCCAGCCACCCCCCCCCCCACCTCAATTGGTAGTACGGGGTTAAAGGTTGTGTGCGAGATCGATAAAATCGCCTTCCACCACTTTTTAACCTTTAAAAATTTGGTATTTATTAAAAGAAAAATCATATTTTTTTCATACTTATGAGAAAGTATTGAGGTCCAGGAAATGTTTTCATATTATATTACAGACCAAAACGTCGCCAATTGTGGTCGACGACAGGGAAATTGGTACACATTTATGCTTCTACAATAGTACAAGCAATTTGATGGATTTTTTTGCCTACACAAATTGCAACAGAACAATTTTTGTTTTATCATACTTCTAAACTGTCACAGAATGTGTCAAATTGTAGAAAAATCAACAATGGGAAACATGTAAAAAATAGGGGATACATTTTGTGCAGGGGTCAAAAGTAAAAGAGTTTTATTTTTTATTTAAATCTACACCAACTTATTCATCTGGACATGAGGATTATAAAAGGCATAGTTTGCCATATCTACGGTCAATATTTTCGGGATTATAGGCTAATAATGGTTCAAGGTTATCCTGGGGTAATCCTTTCAGAGTGCTCCGATTTTGACGAAACTAGTCTCAAATTGTTGTTGGTCCTATAACAGAAGATGCATATTTTCTCTACATTTGACATTTTAGTATGTAAATCAGATGGGTAAGCGTTAATGAGCCCATAGGATATGTAGCCTATTTATTGCATTTTGACCTCTAATTCAGGGCTCGATTTAGCACTGGCCCGCTGGCCCGCGGCCAGTGAAATTCATTTCGGGCCAGTAAGAATTCAACTGGCCCGACGGGCCAGTTGAATTTTCAGAAATGTAAGTTTGTTAGGTCTTGTAATAAATTGCAGCTTTACCTCCATATGAATTATCCTCAAAATGCTTCAGCATTTTATTTAATATTTCATGGATTTTCGCTTTTTCAAAGATCATCACTAATTCAGTACTGACTCCCACTGGCACAACATCTCAACGGGTGTGTTAGTCCCTCTGAAAATCATAGCGTTTTATGTGCATGGAGCGAGGGCCAAAGGCCCTAAGTGCATGAGTGGATTTCACAAAAGTATGATCTCACATTACGACATAATTTTCATACCAGCGCAATCAAAGCTGCTTCGTGGCATTCAACTGCAGATCAGGCAAATGAGGCCGTGCATGAACCGTGCCCTACAGAAACCTGATTAGAAAGACGTTCCTGTAAAAAAAGATTCAAAAGAGCGAGTATGAAAAAAACTGACCGAGGTAATCTCCAGCTATCTCCCAAAGTGACAACTGAAGACTGAGCCAATAATTCTGTTTTGTAGAACCTTAGGAGTAATTTTGTCCACATTTAGTTACCAAATATTAATTTTGTACTTTGTTACAAACTACAAATGTAGGGAAAAATGAATGGAAAGAAATTTGAGTGTAAAGTAAATGCAAAAACGTTAGACAAAATAGACACAGATAACTGATGCCATCAGGGGGAGGATGGGTTCGGGGCACTGATCTGAAATGGCAGTATACATGTGCATCGTTCAAGACTCCAGTTCGCGCCTTCTTTGCAGTTCTTTAGCTCCCATAGGGCCTACTTTGTCAAAACTTAGATCAATGGGGAATTTTGCAGTCATCATCTCCACAACCTAATTCACCTACAAGGCAGTTCCCAAGTTCAATATGGATATACTTCCGAAGACCAAATTTATTCAGAAATAGTTCTCAACCCCACGTCGATTGCTGCTCAAGACTGAGGCGTCAAATTTAGGTAGGGCCTATTGTATTTTTGACATTTAGGGCAATTAATCAAAGTTTGGCGTAAGCAAGAAATTCATGACAATAGCATGGAAAATTGTTTGGGCCAGTGAGTTCACTGGAGGGCCGTAGGTTCCTAGATCACTGGCCCGACGGCCAGTACAGTAAAAATTAAATCCACCCCTGCTCTAATTACATGAGCAAATAGTGAACCGAGTTCAAGTATTATATTCCCTGGGCCTTTGGGACTATATGAATATTTTGATACCATTTTGAAAAGAATTGGAGCATTTTGGAATTTTTTACCCCAGGATGACCTTGAAACTTTATTGCCTTATAACTATTATACAAATATTGAATGCCTAGTGCGTGGAATAGTAAATATATATCACAATGTCAAATTTTGAATTTTCTATTTCACGAGGCGAAGCCGAGTGAAATGGAACATTCCAAATTTGACAGAGTGATATATTTTTACTATTCCACAAACATAGGTATTCAATATTTGTTTTATATAACGATACAAAACAAATAATTTTTTTGCCGTTGAATATACTTACTATTCAATGGCACAATCGTTATATAATAAACTATAACCCACAGATACGGCAAAATATACCTTTTTTAATCCTTAGGACATGACCAAAATGTTGGTATAGATTTCAGTACAATTATACATACTTTATATTTTTCCCCTGTACAAACCTTGCCCCCCTGCAAATACATGTTCTCCGCTACGTATACTTCTAGACTTTTGATATGTTATTCTCTCATCATTTCTAACTAAAACAACACCAAAATCGTGTCTGTTGCAATTATTTTGAGGTCATACCATTAGTTTAATTTTCTTGTACTACTATCCAAACGGCTATTTGTAATCTGTAATTTTTGGTTATATGCTTGCTTGAATATGAGGGAGAACACATTGTGAAAGAGTGGAACGTGAACTGGTCACCTGCACCTTTAAATAATGTCTTACTCAGTTTTGCTGCATTTGGCCTTAGGTTATACACCGTGGGAATGGGCTCAATGGGTCCCATTTACTTTGGTTTCATCAGAGAAGATGAGAAAGAAGGAGATGGTTCGATTTTGCAATCCGATTACCCAGGATTACTCTCATTCATCAGCTCATTGTTAGGAAACTTCAAGGGCCACTCGATTGGACCTTTGAAGTAATGTGTTCAACCGCCTCAAGCTTGGCCGTTCGGGAAGGTTCACAACAGGAAGTAATTGACACACTCCCACTATAATAGCTTATTAATTTTCCAGCTAAAAGATCTCTGCTGGTAATGAACTCCGCGGTTGTTCTGACTGATTGTTATTTATTTTAATCGTTGGCGAAATAATTGAGGAAAAATCAGTGACTTTTAACGAAAGAAACAGCAAAATCGACCCTTTTCTGGTAAGCTAACATTGATTCAAGCTTTTGGGGTCAATAAAAGATGCTATTATTTTAGCTAATTTACCAATTCGGTTATTTTCCTGAGAAATATGATATGATTAATGATTAGATAAATGCATTTTCAATACATCTCAACCATACTTTTTTGTGTCAGAAAGTGTCCAAAGTGCCAAAATACTTTGAGAATTTGGGGTCAAAGTTGTTTATAACTGATGCAGGCGAGTACGTTTCGCTGTACTGGTCACAACCATAGTGTATAGACCCTGTGCAAATACCAATTGAAAACTGGGTAATTGGAATGTTTCTGGGATTTAATGACAGGTGTATGTAATGTTCTCCAGCAATTAGTGCAAGTATTTTGTCCAATCGATTGGATTTAAGCCGATTGAGATGAATAGGCGGTTGAACAGTTTATCTTTTGAAGTAGCAGTCGAACCACCTCCTTCTTTCTCATCTTCTCTGGTTTCATGTATAAAATCAGTTTTATTGAACTATTTGGGAAGTACGAATGAACTACTTCATATAAGTAGAAAAATAAGTCCCTTTGCTTACCCGTTTCATTGCGTTGTCAATTCTAATGTGGAAGTACTTGAAACTTACATCTGTAACTGTACGAGCAATTGCTATTATGTTGTGGGGTAAAACCTTGTACATGTTTAATGATTACTTCACACAGCTTGAAGCAGGCGATGAAGTGACGTCACTCCTCTTTGGCAGACACGTTTGCGCACGCAGGCAGGCCAAGTATGTCGCCTTTATGCATAAGTGTATTGTCAAGGCTTCAACCTTGAATAATCTCAAGAGTTTCAACTACGTACTACTCTGAGTTTCGGGTAATTTTCATTTTAGCGTCATCAACATCAATGAACGCAAAGCTGTTTATCTGTAAATCGCCTGAAATCAATCATGTGCAGATGGTCAGTAATCTTAATGTATGGTCTAATCTTATGTGGATCGTTAATCAGGGACGAACCCTGGAGATAGTTGTTCTCTCTTTCTTCACATCCTTGACATTTTGAGTGCTTTGAAGGTTAACTAAATAAATAAAATAAATAAATAAAAAAAAATTCATAACCAATTTATTCGAAAGTAATAAAACGGCATTTAGCTGAAAGTGTCAAAATAAAAAGTAGAGTCTGCGCCTACTAGATATATTATTTATATAATTAGAAAGCACGGGTGAGTTAGGATGGAGCTGCAGCATGATCATGAAAAGATAGACATCTATCTATCTAACGGCCGCAGCCGAGATGCTGTTCACCATGTAGCGCCAAATTTCCCTGTTTGTCATTAAGTTGGGGATGTCAGATGGATCCTGCTGGATGTCTCGAGCAATCACATCAAGGCGACGACCCCTTTTTTGCACGGTAACTTCTAAAATGTGACGTCTGAGACTACTTGATCAATGCACGATGACAGTGACCAGCAAATCGTTGGGCAACAGAAGATGAAATTGGAGGGATATCTCCATATATCTGTGCTTTGGTCTTGTGCTCACGTCAGGATATGTTTTGAACTCGCATTAGAAGCTTGGTGTAGGTGCCATCCAGTCTATCCTGTAGTTCTTTCTTCATGGTCCAGGTCTCAGATCCATATAACAGGAAACTCTCTACACAGGCTTTAAAGAATTTCAGCTTGGTTGAATTGGAGATACCGGATTGCCAATAAGTTGTGTAGTTTTTATTGCAGGCATTCCAAGCTTGCTCTTTGCGTGACAGGAAGTCCTTCTTGCTGTCGGCAAACCTAGGATCCTAGATACTTGAAGTCCTTGACCTCTTTGAGTGGGCTACCATCTGTAGTGCAAGAGGTTTGAATGATCAACTTCCTCGTGACGGTCATATATTCCGTCTTTCTTGGCATTTAGATGTAGGCCGACTTTGTCTGCACATCTCGTAGTCTGTAGTAGATCTTGTGCACCCATACAGATCAGCTGTTAGATGCTAGATCATCTTGCGTAGTCAAGGTCTGTGAGATTTTGACTTTGGTGACGTCTATAACGCTTGGGTTTGATGGTAGGTCGTTGTCGTTCATGATGTCAAGACTCTGTCTGAGGATGTAACAACTACGACTACAAAGAGATAGGGAGCAAGAGTATCTGCCTTGGAGGATTCCAGTAGTAGTTAGGAACTCTTTTGTGGCCCATCCATGGTCTGCACCAAGCCGGATAGGGTTATCATACATGATGGCAAAATTGCCTTGACGTCTCATCTGGGACAACCGTAAGTTGCGAGAAATTGCATTAACAATCCCTGTTTACACTGTCAAAAGCCTTGGAAAAACTACAACACAAAAACATTGAAGGCTTTTCTCTTGGAAATTCCTCAACTCTTCGATGATCCTTCTGAGGGCAAGTATCTGGGGTATGTTGATCTGCCTTTGCGAAAACCATTCTGGTTTCGTCTGAGAATGGGAATCTTTGTGAGGAGTTGGATTTCTGTTGAGCGCATGAGTTGTAAGATCTTATAGGCCAGTGGTGACAGTGTGATTCCTCTGTGTTTTGTTGGGGTTGTTGAGGGTCGCTTTCTTTGGTAGAGTAATGATGAATGATGTTGAGAACGCAGCTGGTAGACATAAAGAGGATTTAATAATCTAATACTTTCCGTGAACTGACAGCCAAAAGAAGTACTCAAACTAAATAGCGAACACTGCAGCCTTTATTTTTGCAAGCGCTACAACCAGGGGGGCTGAAAGTTTAGTAAATATTTCCTCTTGGCACCGTTCAATAACGACTTGGTGTAATTAAACATTTTGACCAAATCAAATATCGTACAGCCTGGTTACATGCTCAAAAACTGATAACCCGGTGGACCACGCAGTGGTTTCCCAGAATTTTGTAGTTCACACCTCACATATAACATCAACTTGATTACACAAAAGTGTATCTCTTAAACAGCTGGGAAAATGTAACCAATTCATTGGCTGATGTCCGGATGATTCAACAATTGAAACTACGAAATACACGCGTTTGGGTTGCTGGGGCATACGAAGAATGACGTAACTAAACTATTTTTTTTTTTTTTTTTTTTTCAATTTTTTTTCCCTGAAAATACAAAAGATTTACACACCAGGCTGCATCACCATTTTACCAGCACACTGAACAAACTAGGAGCTACTTCAAGTTGTAAATGGAATGCGCATTCTGAGTGACCAGTCAAAATTGACACTCACAGTTTATAAATAGGTAACACCCGATTCCAACACGGATGAATTTGTTAACATTTAATGTATGAATTCCGGGGATGAATCGTGACCCTGATCATCACGCATGTGACCAACTTATCCCAAATATTCATGCCTTAAAACTTTGTCGGCCACGAACTTCTTCCTTCTCTTGCATGAATTTGACAATCTTCTTGAAAATTCTCACCTCCCTGATGTGTCAAGACTTCTCTGAGAAATATTTAGCTCCCCGTGCAAAAGGCAAGTATTAAGAGCGTTGTCGGCTGACTGACTGAAATTCACAATAATGATAAACACGTTACGCCGTACATGTAGTCCATCAAGGATTTTATTTCTACGTCACAAGCTTGCTTGAATATCACATTCGAAGTATTATCCAAATTAACAAGATTCAGGCAGCATACCACGTATTTGTGTCTAATAACTGTCCACCATGTTTGCTGGAGCGTTTGCTTTTGTTTTTGAAATGGTTTGTCAATGTCAATAAGGGGTGGTACATTTTGTGACCCCACGTTGTCTCTCCCAGTTGAATTCAGGCAGCCGTTACGGAACTAAAGTAGCAGTACACGTGCACTTTATTCCGTCCAAGGCTGCTGAATTTCACTGGGATGCAGGCAAATGGTTGCGTAAATGTACCAACCCGGCAATCAGTCTCCCTGCGCATAATGATTCAAGTACACGAGCTTGTGCCCAATGAAGGTGTTCTTCTGGATGGATGCCGTCTCACAAATAAATTTAAGAGTGTTAAAGTTTATCTGAAATGTGTACATCATAAAAGTATTATTAAAATTATTATATTTCGTCGATTGAAATGAGAAAGCTACCCCATCATGCCCATAATTGCGATGTATAACAATCCGCGGTAAGCTAGCGGTTTCTTATCCAATGAGAAAGTAGGATATGGATATGGTAAGCATGGATATAGTAAGCATGGGGGTCTCTTAGGGGTTCAATATTTGTTGAATATCGTGATGTTGTTTAAGAATGAGAATAAATGTATGCATTCTCGAAGCGGTGCTCTCTCTACGTCGAATCGCGCCAGGCATTATACCTTTGCGTGGAAAATGCAGAAACAGGCATCACCAAGTTCTAATTGTATTAAAGGAAAACCTGAAAACCTAGGGTGTAGCAAAGACAACCAATTTTTCTTTGCTGATTCATGTAATATGTTCTGGGACATCAGAAAGAGTCACGTGGAATCTTTTGATCAAACTCACAGAAAGGCTGGATATATTATTAGCTGGATAGGTATACATTATGGAACTTTGATGGCCTACAATGGAACCCAGGGAGCTAGCTAGAGTAACTGATATGATGCTTGGACATTGCAATGTTAAACATCACTCTACTATTGCGATCGGTAGCATATAATCCAAAATAGTAAGGGTGGTGTCTGTGATACCAAAGCTGGTTTGGAGCCTATAATCAACATGTCATGCTCAATAGTATCAAGCAATACGAGCAGGATAGACTTATTATAATTTTGGTTCTGATGGGTTTAATGTCTGACAGGAAGGGCAGTCTCTGTGGAGAGTTCGGTGAGATAGCTGTTTGAAATAACTCGACCAAATTATGATCAACAACATGCTGTATGACCTGACATGATGCTGCCGCTCTTCACTTTCGCAATTGTTTTAATGTTGGAAATAATGCAACTTTCTTTACCGCATGAAGAGTTTTTAAAAGCAATACACGTGCACACATGAGCACTACAATTCGTGCAAACAAGCTCACTACCTGTATTTGCATCTGAGGAGAAGACATACGCGTAATTAAACAAACACGTTTCCCCCTCAAGACGAACAGAAATTTCCAGGGTCAGCAATATTGAAACCTGTTCAAGATTAACAACCTATGAATTCCGGTCGATAATCTGGTGGAAGGGTGGACAAGGAAAAAAAAAACAGGACTTGATTAATCAATGGCCTTGCCGGTTGGTGAAAACACTGTCATAAGAGCACATATTTATTGATTTGTACGTTGTAATTACGGCACGCGGATCAGTTAAAGATTGCATCATTTGTCTATAATGAAGTGACCAGATTTAATGTAGTTGATTGTGTGACGGGTAAGGACACGTTCAAATATCTGACGTGTTCGACCCATCGCTCTCTCATGCTCCAGTTGTGATGGTCAAGAATCTTTAAGAACTTAATTATCACACGTTTCAATTCGTTGCACGAAAACAGTTTTGGAACTGTTACAAAAGAATTCTGAACCGTGCTAGCGTAAAAGAGATAGAAAATGACGACAGACACACCCAGAAGCGAAAAAAAAACAATGTTCCTACTTCGGGGTATAAGACCCAATCTCGTGTTCTAAAGGCTGTGATTAGATTTTCAGATATTAGATTTATAAAGTTTATTAGGCATTTTATCAGTCCAGATACAGTATTAATGAGATATATATATATATGCAGCTCCTAATACCAAAAAGATGGTGTAATTATGATCAGTCTTTCTGCAGTACACTGTAGTTATCATGCACTCCATTATCATAATAAGGGTTTTGTGATGATTATATTTATTAGTATATAGTTATTGCAATTATTAGTTATGATCAACGGTATATTATGTTATTTTTATTGTATTTCTTTCGCTTTATTCTATCTTGTACAGCCACTGATGAAGCCCGGAGGGCGATAGCAATGGCACAATAAAGAACTAGACCATGGGACGTGCGACCAAATAACCAACTGTATAACAAATTCTGTAGTCCGCATCGAGGGGCTAGGGGGTAACCAAGTGTAATTCATAATAAAAGATTACGACACATAATTGCTGTTCCCGCACATAAAATGGCCCACATTTTCTTAAAAAATATATAAAATGTCACTTCAATTTCTTTTTCCCAATACCAGAGACCAATGGATAGTATGGACTTCAGCAACCATGAGCTAAAGATAATCAACTACAAAGGGGCCGGTTGTTGAGCCATTGTTATAGCCAGGTGTTACCACCTCGACGATTCGGGTTGAGTGACCAATACCCTTCCTCTCTAACAATAACTAACCAGTGACATTATAATATAGGCGTGACACTAAATTATTTTTCTTCTGAAAACGCCGTAAATTGAATAGGAAATGAAGTTAAGCAATTAGTTACGGATTTTGGTTCTGCACAAAGTGGTAGGTCAAAGCTTGCCCAGCAACATTCTCTGATGATGTTTGTTCATGTTTATTTTTTCGAATAAATGATGAAAAACATGGGCCAAAGTTAATTGAACACGCCCTAGAAAGCTCAATATTTATTTATTCGTTGAATGAGGTTAAAGTATTGTGTCCTGAAGTACTCAGTCTAAAATTGGAGAGCGTAACAGCTGAAATCTCTTCAGCTGCGCGACTATATTAAACAATGGTCCTGCAAAACTTCCAGATGACAAGGGATTTGAAGTGTTTCTACACCGCATACCGGGGGCGGTGATTGAATAACTTTAACTCATTGTTGGCTGAAGTCTATGTGTATCAACTAGTCACTGATATTGGGGAAATGGAAATGAAGTGAACATTTTATATATTTTTTAAGAAAATGTGCCCAGTCTTATGTGCGGGAACAGACAGTTATGTGATCGTAATAATTTAGTTGAATTTAAATTGCGTTTCCCTAGCCCCCAGAGATGGGGGAAACAAAACAACAGCATAGAAAGGCCATTGTCCCATCGACTAAACCTGATACTACTGCAAAGTCTCACGTTATTCCAAGTCTAAATATTATATATATATATAATATATATATATATATATATGATATTATATATATGATATATATATGATTTATTTTAAATGTATTTAAGAAATAATAATTACATCTGTAATGAATAAAATGTACAGAGTTTTGTAATGGCATGAACTCAAATGCAGGAGAGGCCATAATAAGTCCGGAGGATTTGAGCATGACACCACCATAATAGAATAAATTTAAATTTAAAATTGTTGGATTAGGGATTCTGGATAGGACGGACGAGGACAGGACGGACAGGACAAGACAAACACATAGGGAAAAGACAGACGAGAACATTGTCAGATGTTTTACAAGATCAGAGGCAAGGGAGCATGAAATCCATTGTGAGCATGTCATGGATAGATGAATGTGATGACAAGGAGAGGGTATTGCAGTTGTAGAGGATAAATAACATGAGTTTTATGGGACAGATTGATACATCAAAACCATTACTTAAGAACATAAATTGAATATTATTAATCAGTCATTTTTAGGTTTTTAGTTTTAAAGGCATTAATGGTTTCGAGTTTATGATGCTATTACTTAATGCATTCCAAATTTTGGGACCTGAATATTTAATGAATATTTTATTAGGTTTAGTGCGAGGGTTTTGGGTTTGTTGCAATGTATTTGTTCGCATTCTGGTGTGTGTATCTGTGGATTATCACTATGTTTCGCGAAATTAGAAATTAATTTGAAAATGAGTTTGGGAGGGTGTTTTTGAGTGTAACGAAACATGAAATCGACGTTGTGTGTAGTTTGTTTAAATCATAAATGTTTAGTGGTTTAAGATTGTGGAACATGGATTTAGTGTGAGATGTGTTTCGGTGTTATTGAGATTGCGTATGGGTCGCTTTTGGAGTTTGGATATAGTGTACAATTTATTCGAATTTGGGAGGAAGTCCATGGACAGTTGATTGTTATCAATGGTAAGTCGTATTGGCCCAAATGCAGCATATGACTATACGATATGTACGGTAGTATTTAAGTGTTGTATAGTGAGACTAAGATGTGTTTTGGAAGGGTGTAGCGGAGTTTTCTAAGAATCCGATGTTTTAGAAATTGATTTGTAGTGTTTGAGATGTGAATATTTCCAGGAAAGATTTGATTCAAGATTACACCTAGAAATTTTGTATGGCCCACAGGGTGAAAATGGGTTGTGTTGTCAATTATGATTTTTGTTGGTGGGTGTGTCGTGTTGTTTATTAGAAGTGAATATAGGTAGTTTTTGATACATTAAGCGAAAGTTGTTGGCTTTAAGCCAGTGTTGGAACATTAATTAACTCTTTGTTAAATTATTTTGTGAGGGTGTCGAGGTTTTTGTTGTTGATGAGAATAGGTTGGTGTCACGGCACAATAATATAAAGGAGAAATGTTCGAGAAAGAGGAAGGAAATACGTGACATAGAGGAGCAGGGAGAACAGAAAGAGCAGGGGACGGGAACCCAGTATTGAACCTTGAGGGACACCCGCAGGAAAAAGGGAGAAGGCTAGAAGAGTGTGAACAAAACAAGTAAATTGAAGTTGTGGGAAAGATAAATGGAGAGAAGATCCAAAGGAAGGCCACGAATACCATAGTGGTTAAGTTTGGCAAGTAGAATATCGTGGTGAGTGGGTCGAAGGCTTTGGATACAAATCGAGGAAGATAACCTAGGTATGATAGCTAAGAGCAAGAGAGAAAGAAATCTTACTACAGAGATCCAGGAAGGCAGGTCAGTAAGTAGATGTGTTTCCGAAAGCCATATTGGGTATCGTTGGAAGAATGTGGAACTGGGTGAGGAAATTATCAAGCCCGTTATAGATAGGCGAGTAAGGAGTTTTGGGAAAAGAATGAAAGAAGAGATATAGGGCGGTTAGTGGAGAGGGTAGTGGAGAAGACATGGGGAATCATCTTTGTGAAGATCAGGAAGGACCGTACAACTTGAGAGCCGAAGGGAAAGATACCAGTTGACAAGGAAAGATTGAAGATGTTAGTTTGTAGTTAAGGGGTTTGAGATAAAGGAATGACACGCTTTACGATCGAGGGGCTAACATCGTCTGAGCCTTGCGCTTTTGCCATTTTTGAATTTCTTGACGATGTCAAGAATCTCCTTTTCATCAATGGATTTTGAAAAAGATAGAGCTTGGTTGAGGATCTCAAGAAAGTCAGGCAAATGCGAAGAGGACTGGATCGTAGAGGCAAGTTCAGGACCAATATTGGCGAAGAAGAAAGAAGAGTCGAACTGGTTGGAGATAAAGTACGGGGTCGGATATCTGGTGGACATCCAGAAAGTAGGAAGAGCCTGGGTTGAGTTTTTGCCGATGAACAGTGTTGATTGTTTGCATGTGTTTTTATGTTTATTTTGTAATGTTAAATTGTTGAAGTAGTATTTTTACGAGATATTGTAATTAAGATAGTCAATTTATTTCTATACATTTAACATAATTTATTTTTGTTTATATCATTGGGATTTTTATGATTTTATGTACAGTTTGTTTCTGTTTTATTGATTTAATTATTTCCCGCAGAATCCAAGGTTTACATCTTTACGTTTGTTAATTTTTTTTTAATTTTAGGAATAATTTTTTTGTTTTTTAACATGTTGAAAGTGAATTTGTTTATGAATATGTCGATGAGTGTATCAGCAGAGGGGTATCTAAGACATCATACCCATTTAGTATGGATAATCGTTTTAAGAAGTGTGCTCGTAGTGTGTTGATTTCTTTTAGAAATTATTTTTAGGAAGGTGTTGATTTGTTTTATTATTTCGTTCATTATGTATAATGTGAAAATTATGGAAAGTGGTCAGTTATATCGTTGTATAGAATACATGGTGTAATTTTCTGTTAGGATATTCGTGAATATATGTCATGAGGGATGTTGTCCGAGTTGTGACGCGAGTAGGTTTATCGATAAGTGGATAAAAAGATGCCGAGTACATGGTATTAAGAAATTAATTTGAATCAGAGTGGGTTGAAGTGTCAGCCGATTAATGTTGAATCGCCCAACCCCCTCCACCACAAATTAAAGATGGTAGGTTTCGCGATCAATTTTTCAAGTTAAATTGTGGTGGATAGATTGGTGGTGAATGGTTTAGGGCATTTGTCAGGGGGCCTGTAGATGATGCCGATTATGCTATTTTTAGGTTGGCTTTCTATCTCAACAAAGATCGATTCATATTAGGTAATCACTATGATTAGGTTTAAATCATGGCGGATTTTGTTAATTAGTATTGGAAATGTTGTTTTTTTTTTTTTTTTTTTTTTTTTTTTTTTTTTTTTTTTTTTTTTTTTTTTTTTTTTTTTTTTTTTTTTTTTTTTTTTTTTTTTTTTTTTTTTTTTTTTTTTTTTCTTTTTTTTTTTTTTTTGATTTTTTTTTTGTTTTTTTTTTTTTTTTTTTTTTTTTTTTTTTTTTTTTTTTTTTTTTTTTTTTTTATAACGCCACCCCTCCCCTCTTTGACAACGTCTATCCATGGCAATGATATAACCATCAAGGTTATTTAGAGAAGGGTAGGGATTGGTATTCATCAACCAAAGTTTCACTAAAAGCTCAGTAAGGGGAATGGAATTTGTGTCTTTAAGAAGTCTGTTTATGCTATCCTACTTTTTATTAGATGCGGGAATTAAAATAATGAGGCTAAGGTAGAACTAGTAAGTGTTTAGTTAGGTCATTGAAAGTATCGCTACAATAGTAATTACAATTATCGTTGGTATTATGAAATCGTGTGGTACTCGTTAGATTAGATTAGAGGTTTTATCGTCAGTATCGTTAAAGTTAAGTGGATTAATTGTTAGTTGAGTAATGCTAAAGAAAATTTATGATTATTGTTAAATAGTGATAATTCGTGCTGTTTAAATCTCATCATCAATTATATGAGAAATGGCATGAGTGACCCATTACAACCTTTGCCCAATTACCAAGATTTCAGTGATGGAATGATTGGAATAATCAGGTGATTCAAAGCGCACCGGTTGTGGGCTGACTGGTAGCAGGATGCGCAAGAATGAATTGTTTGCCTCTGAGTTGTTTGTGCTAAATATGAACATGACATGAGCTACATTAAATTTATATTACAGAAATTGATAAATTTTAAAAGTTACTACCAAAATTATATTACAAAACAAAAGAATCTCAAAAACCCTGAGATGAGATTAAGCCCAAAGGGGTGTAAAACCTGAGATGAAACGGTTGGTCTATTCATCTCAGGTGTAAAAACATTGAAGGGTTTATCGATCACCGCACAGAGGTTGTAAGGGGAAACAAATGACAGAATGAAATACGAGAGAGCAAAAGAGGAGAGAATGGAGCAATACCCGTGCCAGAGATCCATTTAAAAAATTACACATCAAATTGTAAAACCAAAACAAGGTGATTTTTTAGCAGTGGAAAATGAACATTGGGTATGCAATGAAAAACGTTGAAAATTTTCAACATCCATAAATATTAATAAATGAAACACTGATAATTGGAAAAAGGGTTTATCGATCACTGCAAGGGTCATGAGAAAGCGTATCAAACAAAAGGATTGCTAATAGACAATGCCCTGCAGAGAATCGATACCAATACATTTAATATTAAAATTGAAAAATTAATATAGCAACATTGGAAATGCAAGCAATTTGGTAGATCATATGAAAATAATAAGTTAGAATAAATAAATTAGGAAAATAGCAACCATTTTGAACATGAAAAATATGTAAAATCATTTAATGCTAAGTAATTTGTACAACACACACCTTTTAGCATGATAAATTCATAACGACACCATTAAATGTAGAATTATATCAAATACTATAATGAACATTGAACAAATTAAAATAGCAAGGTTGTTGGTCGATCACTGTAAGTTATTCTTTGGAAACATAAGCGAAAAGAGGGAGGGAGAGCGAAGAGTACCGTGCAGAGATCGACAGATACAGAAATTACACGTCAAATTGAAAACAAGCAAAGTGTGATTTGTCTATCACTACACGAATTTTAATAGGGGTAACGCATACATGCATCCAAAAGGTAATGCGAGAGAGCAGACAACGTGCAGAAGATCGATACCAGTATACAGTAGGCATACTAGAAATATAAACAATGAGGCAACATCATAAGAAATACTAAAATGAGAGGTGAGAATAATATTATACAATATGCAACATTTGATAATGAAGAAATTATGTAGATGATAATAATGAGTGTTACAAATGGGCGACAAACAGTGAAAGTATACAACTGAACCGGGGAAGTAGCATAAAAATTGGATGAAATCAGACATAGCAATTTAAAAATAAGTAAGATGTATTGTCGATATCTGCCGGATGAATTGCGAACGAGCCCATCAGAAGGATTGCAATATGAAGCAAAGTAATCGTGTAGAGATCGACATTGAAAGGGACAAATCAATGTGTTGTAAACCATTTGAACTAACAGATATTTTCAGGCCATAAAAAACGACATGACAAAATGACATCATTAATTTCAGAAATTAGATCATAATGAGCAATTACCAGATTGTAAAGCAAGCAAAAGTTGTTGTCGATCACCGCACGGATTTTTAAGCAAATCTAGCCGCACTAGGAGAGCTGTGAGCAAATACCCGTGCAGGATCGATATGATACATGAACAATTCGAAAACAAGCAAGTGATTTGGTGATCACTGCACGAGTTTTTTACAGGGAAAACATATGCCAAAAAAGGCAATGCGAGAGGTGTAAATACCGTGCAGAGTCGAGTTTTTATAGTACAATTACAAATGAAATAATTGAGCATCATATTGAAATTGCAAGCAATTGTTAAATCATATGACTAATAAGTGAGAACAGATAAATTAGAAATATACAACCATTTGAAACATGAAGGACTTATTTAGGAAACCATAATGCAGTAGTTGATCAAAAACACAGGACATTTTAGCATGATTAAATTCATGACGACACCGTTAGTCGTCGTAAATGCAAAAAAAAAATTGTATCATAATGAACATTGGATCAAATGAAAAACAAGCAAGGTGTGTCGATCATTTGCACGTTTTTGTTAGTGGAAAACATAAGCGAAAAAGGGGAGCGAAGAGAAAGAAGAAGCAAATACCCGTGCAGAGATCGATTAGATACAAGAAAATTTACACGTTCACATCAAATTTGAAACTAGCAACGTGATTGTCGATCACTGCACGAATGAATAGGGTAACGCAGCCATGGCAACCAAAATGCGAGAGAGCGGACACCCGTGCAGAGATCGAGCCATTGTACAGTAGTACAAAAAAATTACCTGATCACGTTCTTTCCTCGCCTGTACACGTTCCTGTCTTTCAGTTCCACAAAGGCACCTTCTCTAAAGAAAAAGGGAAGCGAGATATGCGTTGTCTCAAAAATTGGTGCAATCAAGAAAGGGAATCCTGTACTTCAATTCCACTTGACGTTCGTACATATCAAAAATATACCACTATTAAAGATCATATAAACGGAGCCCACGGCCTTCGTAAAGTTTTAAAGCTATTAATGAGTCGCCATTTACAAAGAGTTGAGGGGGTAAGTAAAACATTTGATGATTCTTTGGTCATGCGAAGTACCAACGTATATTACGATGTCAAAAGCAGCGATTCAGAGATAAACGTGATTGACAGCAGTGGGACAAAACTGCATTTTTTATGCCAGTTTTCTGATGTTGTATAATAGCAGAAGTGACCTTGAAGAAATAAGTACTGTTTTACATATTATAGAACAAAACATTGCTATTTTGAGCTAGGGGTCACACTCTTCACCTGTGCGCATCGCCCATGAATCCATTATTCATTTCCCACATCTCGCACACTACACTGAAATTGCTCCTACCCTCTTTCTGCACATACCACATGGGTATACCTTACTCACTGACACTGCCGCCTCCAGCCCACTCACCATAACTTCTGTCTTTCCAAGATTTACCTGCAGACCCTTACTCTCAAAAGCCTTCTTCCATTTCCAAATCTTTTCCTTCAGTCCCTCTATTTAATAGTCTCATCAAGACCAAGTCATCAGCATACAATATCTCGCTCATCAAACCTTTTGCACTCTTTGTAACCCCTCAGACAACTCCTCAGACAACTTAGACCCCTAACTCTTGTCTTTGATCCTTCGTACAAACTCGTCATAGCTCTAACCATTACTTCTGGTATACCTCTTCATCATCACTCACTCTATCACTTTCCTCAGAACTGGGAACTCTATCAAATGCTTTCTCCAAATCAACAAAACACATTGCCTTTAGCTCGATATTTTTCTTGTAACCTCCTCAAAATGAATATCGTTCCTTTTCCTGGCATAAAACCAAATTGCATCTCATTCATTCCCAATATTCTCTGAATTCTACTCTCTACTACCCTCTCCACAATATTCATGTCCCAAAATTGGCACACCCCTGTAAGCACCACAAACCATTGCATTCCTATTCACTGCCCACTCTTTCGGCATTCCTCGTCCATCTAACACTTTCTGGCACAACTCCTTCGTCATACCAATCCCTATCTCTCCACTCACAATAATCATTTCAACACTCACTTTCGAGGGTCAAGCGGCCTTTCCTGTTTTCAATTCACCCATTGCCTTCACTACTTCTCCCCGACTGACCCTCTCAACTGGCCGTTCCACTATATCAGCTTCAAGTTTTTGATCCCACTCTTTCTCCTGGTCATGAATCTCTCCATATTCTCTTTTCAAGCTCTACATTTATTTAGCGACAAAGCACCTACTAAATTTCTGATGTATTTTGAAAGCTGTATTTGAGATATGACTTTAAAAAAAAATGCATTTTAAAATTTTATAATTGAAATAAAGACACAGATTTATAATGCATCAATCATCCATGACCAGTGTCTGACTGCATAGGTGCTATGACCAATAAGCCAGCATGATATTCTGATATTTTAACTAGTAATTAAAACGTACCATTTAGTTACTGCATATTGTGCATAGGAGTATTCTACAGTAAATTGAAAATGATACAATGCATGCCTATATTAGATCAAATACTATGGTACTATAGTTGAATGGATTACCAACGATAAATTGCTTGAAAATGCCATATGAAAGAGTGATATGTCTTTCACTTAGACCTGAAATTTTAAAGAAGTATCAAATGACAAAATAAATGTTACTTCTATTGTTTAAAATTAAATTTCCTTTCATTTGAGACCAAACACGATATACTTTAATTACTAGTTGAGGACAATGACCTCCCCGAAAATTGAATTTTCTCCACTCCCAGCCAAGCTCACTTTTTTGGTAAACGTTGACACCCATACCCAGAATCAAGTGAAATCAGCTTCATTATTTATTTATTTTCACAGATTGGCTTCAGATGTGTTTACTTTAGGGTTGCTAAAAGGTCATCCAACTTTGATCAAGTGGGTTTTTATTTTGTTGGCTTTTGTAACTTGATGCACTCAGTTTTAATTAGAGTGGATTGAGCTAAATAGTATCTGTCTGTCCTATATTCAAATTATATGCATCAACGGGATCCTATTCATGCATATAATTTGAATATCCATATTTCTTAATGTGTTTATTTGAAAATTCAAGGTTATGTTTACAACAATAAAAATATTATCAATTAATATGGATATTCATGCTAAAAATGTTAATATGAAAATGAATATCGTAGACAATGATCAATATTTGCAATACCGTATCATAAAGTAAAGAAATTTGAATCTAGCAAAAAATTAGGCCTTCGGACGTACCCCGCGCTTTATTTGATATAGAAATATCTTTTCAAAACATCAAATATTATGGGATCGAAAAAGCAACTTATATTAAGCCATTTTAAGTGTAGTTCAATGGGGGGGGGGGCGTTATTTGGTGGGTGCTCCCAGGCAAGAAGAATAGCAACGACAACAACAAGAAAGAGGCCTGGCATTTACTCTTTAAACAGATATGAGTCACGTGTTTCGTGTTAAGAAAAATCCTGATTTTAGGGGCTGTCATTTTTTTATTGAGACAGATTAAAGATTTTTTCACCTTCATTCACTAAACGTATCTTACGCGAAGCATCCACTAGGAAAACAAAATGGAGCAAGTACGATGTATATATGATAGATTGTGTATGGAAATGAGTCTTGAGCTTCCCATCTCCCCCTCATAACTGGAAACGAAAGCCATCGGCTGCGCATAGCAAGTACTTGCCTACAAGGAGGTCACGGGGACGAACTGTAAATGAATATTAGCATCTTCTAGAGTTTTTGAGTTTGAAGTGGCCGCTAAGACGATGTCAAGAGGTCTATGAATTTTGAACTATATCTGAAAGACTGTAGATTCGGGAGGAGCTGAATAAAGATGGAATTGCTGTAGAGGAAAAAAGATGGAACAGAAATATTACTCTATTTAATAAAGAATGGGAAGATATTGATAGGACATCTCATGGACAGCAAGGTCAGAAAGAGCCCTTTAAACAATTGCACCTTGTGCACAAATAATCTGATCTTCATAAAGTAACACTGTTTTAATATGATTTTTAATTAAATTGATTGGTTCAAGAATTTGGAATGTCCAAAACACAATTACAATTCAATAACGATGCCCTCAATGATTAAGATTTGACAGTCTTACTTAAAAGTCCACGTACATGGGACAACGTATGTATAGAATGATATGTCCTCACTGCGAACACAACAAAATGACAGCATGCAAAGTCATATAAATCCACAATGGGAATCTTTTCAGTCCAGAAGAATTATGTTCAGCAGTTCAAGCGACGGGCAGTCGCATAACCAGACTGAGCCTCGGGCAAGACTCAAGAAGTTTCCCCGATTGCTGTACCAATTTTTCCGGCTCGTTTCGCTCGACGGGTACACCCATATTTGTTTATTTTTTTGCAGTCGGTTCGAAATTCTGAAGAGCGGGGTGGGGGGGGGGGGGGGGGGGGGGGGGGGGGGGGGGGGGGGGGGGGGGGGTGAGTGTAAGGGGTATACTTCTTCGACCTGGGCACCCACCCACCACACCGCACCATAGACTCCTTCCCCTTTTTCTTCTCCCTCCTTCCCCTTTTTCTTCTGTCTTCTTTCCTCTTTTCTTCTTTCCTTCCCCTTCTTTTCTACCCTTCTTCTCGTCCCCATTTCTTGGCTTCTCCGTCCCCATTTTAGTTGTCCGGGGGCATTCTTCCCCCTGCCCTCCCCCTCCCCCGCTGGTTACGCCACTGGCGACGGGGTTGTTCTTCGTTATTCTGCAGTACAATAATCCAAGTGTCACCACCTGTCCACTTTTAGGACCACAAAGTGGAATCTCTTTTGATTCAAAAACTGAAGCTCTTTTGGCCTCGAAGATGACAGCAGACGAATTATCTTAATTTTAAGATCCTGTGGAATCTATATTATATGATATACGGCACTGATCTACCACACTGGAGATCCAAACCTAAACAACTGGACAAGTTCTGTATTTTCTATCTGTATTTATGTTTTTCTGAAGTTAGGTTCCCTAATATCTAATAATAATCATTACATCATCATAATGCATAAACATAGCCCAACACTGTCTGCTTGGCCTGATCTCAATATAACACTAGGAGAATTCCAGTTTTTTCTTTCATAATAAACAAAGTAACTTTTCTGTGAGAAATATTTGCTCAAGTGAAATAGAAAAAAATGAAATAAAATTTTATTTTTAATCACAAAATGGAGGATATCATAACAAGAGTAAATAAAAAATTGCACAAACGAACAACACAAACCCTTTGAATAACATGAAGCTGTAAATAATTGTAATGATCAAGCAACTATTATGAAAGGCAACCCAGAGGGGTTGTAGTATGAAAAGCAAAGGTATTTTCAAACGACCTTTAACCTCATATGAGGCACCGCATGTATCTTTTTGTTTTGACAATGATTGTGCCCAAGAGTCATCCAATATTACGCAAGTATACACCTACAGGGTTGTTTTAAAAAGTTATCCCAAGTTCATGATGATTGCTTTTCCACTTCCAAAGGATTTGTACGTATCTAATGTTGGTGAGAAGTATGTCTAGCAATAACTCTGGAAAAAAACCCAGATATGCCCCATTACAGGCGACATGCACAGAATTGTCCGTGGTAGCTTATTGTACTTAGGCATGATTGAACACAATGTAGCATTAGTATGGCTTGTTGAGCTATTGGCTGTTATAAACACAATTACTGCTAAAAGGGTATATCGGATACAACTGAAATTTTGCAATTGAGGCTAACTATTTAAGATGTTGGTCCATTGATAACAAATATATGACACTTTTGTAGGTTTAATGAACTTACACGGAAGGCTTATTACCATAATTGTTGCTTATAAGTATGGTTAACAAACCACAAAATACCAGATATGAGTTTCTATTTGTCAAAGTAATTTCATACTTGAATATCACTAAGTATATGCAGATGGTACTTTGTTAGTAATTCAACGATGTCTGAAGACTGCCAAATTGGATGCCATCTTGGACCTAATGCAAGACGATATTAAATTATATGCTTCACAAGAGCTTCCGATGAGCTAAAAACAACATTGCATGGTTTATTCCATACAATTTTTATATCTAGTAAAATTGTGAAAAAGTTCCCAACTTTGCCATTTTGGTAGGACTTTTGGAGGCATGTTGGCTCTCGTCCTAGATGTGATGCAAGATAATGCTTAGAAAGATGTCTCCTTTTCAATAATTTCCAAATGTTAGACGTCATCTTAAGGAACGACGTCCAGTTTGTCACGATACGCTTATCGCCGCACGATTGCAACGATTAGCTTCGTATCGTGACCTACCCATGGTTTAATCGTTGCTGAACGGAGGCTAAACACTGTAGATGCTAGCTTTCAGGGAGAAGGGTCACGATACGGCCACGATAAAGGATTTAACAACATACATTTTTAGAGGTGTCCCACCTGTTACTACACACTTGAGTCTGTAGAAAGATACGTAAAGGCTACTTCAGCTTATGGCCACTCACCGATTTTAAAACTCCACGGCCAACATAGGAGGTGATTCAGCACAACATACTGCAGCTATAATCAATATTTGGCCGAAGCAAAACTATTCGTTTACCCGTGTACAAGGTAATTCGTTTTTGGTGTGGGAAATCCTTCCACAAAAACCTACAATCTCTACAAGATTAAACATGAACAAAAGACTATTCTTCCCACCCACGACGAACGTAAGGCAAACTTCTGGTGATCATGGGAAAATTACTTTAACAAGAGCAACATTTCTAGAACATCGCTAAAAAATGTTTTTTGTCACTTGTTTTGTCACAAGCTTAAAAAGCCTTACGTTTGGGCTATAGCTGAAGCCACCTTGGTTTACCCGTTTATAGAGTGGTCATTTGTTTGGGAAAAAACGCATTTGGTCCCCATCCCAATTTTTGGAAAATCTTGTTTTTTTAAAGTAGGGTCGAACTAGATACAAACAACAACATTAAAGAGTTTTACTAAGTGTATAACTAAGATTGTACTGTTAAAAATTGAAAAGATCCATATTTTACCTTATATAAAGAATATACCACGTTATGACGTACATGTCTCGTGTAGTTGTTTGGGTGAGTGTTGAAGTTGTTGTAATTTTCCACGAATGGGCATAAACATTGCTCAACACATCCCTATTTTTAATGAAAAATATATATGACAATATTTCCCAATTTATGAAGCGTGAATTTTGACAGGTGAATGTTCAGAAAAGCTGGGTGGGCAAACTGGCATTAAAAGATATATTAAAATATCATCAATTAAAAAGGAAATAGAGTTTGGTTACAGTCACTTATATCAAGATGTCAATATAAGGTTGAATCTACGCTTGTCCATTTTGACCATTTGGTGCTGGGTCCCTCTGGCTTTGCACGTGCCCGTTTGCAGTTTGCAATGAAGTTATGAAGTTTTGTAGCTGGTATTGGTATACCAGATTAAAGCTTAAGACAGTACCAGTATCAAGTTAAACTAATCACGGTTATAGGCAATAATACATAGGTATATTAAAAGCATATAATTATTTCGGGCACACTATCCACAACTTGCGATATGTAAATAGTGCAATAATGTAATTTCATGAATATTCATGATTTTGAAACCTCGCTTGCGCCGCTTTCGCTTTCCCCTATTTTAACGACCAGGCCTATAAAGATCGCTTGGCCAACTGTTTGCGCCGCAGCCTATAAAGATCGCCTGAGCTAAATGTTTTGCGCCGCAGGCCTTATAAAGATCGCTTAGCTAAAAAACTGTTTGCGCCGCGCAGGCTATAAAAGATCGCTTAGCTTAATGTTTTGCGCCGCAGGCCTATAAGATCGCTTAGCCAACTTTGCGGCCTAGGCCTATAAATTACAATATAATATTTATATATGCATAACTCGCTAGCGTTCCGCACAGAACGATAGCCCCTTAAAGAGGGCGGGGCTTGTGAAGGAGGGAAATTATGGGGTAAAAGTGTTAAACAAGCTTGAGCCCGCAGGGCCTTTAAGTCGCTTAGTAACTGTTTTTGCGCCGAAAGCCTATATAGTCGTTAGCTAACTGTTTTGCGCCGCAGGCCTATAAATTTACTAATTAAATCGTTTACAAACCGAGGACCGTACTGCCCTCCACACCAAATCCATGCGATTACCATGGACATGACGCAAATTGGACGACGAAGCCTCTTTTTATTTTACCCGTGCTAGGAATTTAACACCACCACAATAATCTGTCTTGAAACTGTCGCTGTTCTAAACTAATATTTGCGAGCTAGCAACTTACCACCAGGCATGCATCACATATCTTTCTCGAGACTGACGCTTTTTTTCAAGCATGATTAAGTTCAAGTGCATTCTAAAATAGTAGTTCCTGTTGAATTTTAATAACAAATGAAACTGACGCTTTTCTAAAATTATATTGCTTGTGCTAAGATTTCAACACAAAATAATACTATTTTTTAAACTCGACGCTTCTCTTTAACTATGATTTGAAATGTGCAAGGAACTAACGCCGCCGTACCCTTTTTGAAACTGACGCTTTTCTTAACTACTATTTCGCCTGTGCGAGGAACTTAACACCCCACATAATGCTATATTTCTAGAAACTGACGCCTTCTTTCAAGCGTGATTTTAAGTTCAAGCTCCGCCGCTACATCGGCCTGACCCCGGTGTATTACCACCGCAGTTCAATGCACCATACCAGTGTAGTGTGTGTCCGTATATTCCCGAGAAGTTCCCCTCAACGGTTCGCCTGATTCGCCTAGTATGTACTTTTGCGATAAAAAAATCAATTTATTGGCAGGCAGTCTCCATTCAGTAATATGTTTCCTCTTTATAAAGAGGGAATATTGTCCGATAATTAATGATTAAAATTTATAAACCTTATTTCATTGATTCTTAGTTGAATTCTAGAACTACATTTTTAAATTGTTTAACTAGTAAAATAAGTTGTTAAGTTTTTTTGTTATTAATAAGCTTTATAATTCTTTTGCATTAATATAATTCCTACGCTGTTTCGAAATGAACTGTTTTAAGCCTATTATAATTTTTAATAATAATTGTTATAATCTTAATGTCAAAATTAGTACAATTCCGCCTAGGCATTACAGATTTATATTTTTAGATTTGTGATATAATTAATTTTTATAGGCCTACTAGACAAATTAACATAAAATTACCAAAATACATTTGTTATTAACACATAAAAGCATTGCTCTCCATCTATCTACTTTACTATATTGGTGATATTATGTCGCAGGTTTACTTTATACCGTTCCAAACAAATAATACGAGTTTGGCATAATGCTCCTCACTACTTATCGCCGTACAATACGAATATTAGCAAAATTACAATTTAAAAAAAAGTAATCAAAAAGGATCAATTTGAAACGCCAATTCTTGGTGAATCTGAGTAGATTCTCATTAAAATTTAATTTTAATATTAAAGTAAGAATTAAAAACTCCTTGCTTTAACCATGCTTTAACTTTAATTCAATGAACCCTGCGCGAACATATTGAATGCCACGAGTCAGTGAAAAATTCACATTTTAATAGACGCATATTAAAACCTAGTATATTTGCTTAATGTAGAATGTTTGTATGATTAAAGTATAACTTTTATGATGGATTTCAGTCCCTGCGCATCAGAACATGATCAGAAGAGCCTGAGAGCGAAATTGGTACACAGCAGAAAAGCCTGAGAGCATAATTGGTGCACAGAGAAATCGATAACCTGTACTTGAAATCGGGTAATAAAAACTCGCGCTAACAAAAGACCGTGTCAAGTGAAGTTATTAAACCGGCTCGACTGGAGCCAAGCTAATTGGGGGTTTAATACGGGAGCGACGATACGGTAACGATAGTTGTGCCCATGTTTGTGTTGCTGAGTGGAGTAAAATATCGTGACGCTTGTCGTGCCTCGTATCGTTACCTCAACTGTCACGATAAGCGTATCGTTGCAAACTGGAGGTCGCCCCTAAATATTGCTGGAATCTGCCTAATGTTTTTCATTGTTTTACATGTTGATTGCGTTATAGAATGGTAAAAGGAAGCTTAAGAGTGAAATTCTGAGAAAACCAGGCACTATAGCAAAATCCAGGAGAAAGAGGGTCAGAATTTTGTACTCATATTTTATCCTTTTATTAAGTTCCCCAAAGTATTCACAGAAATGGTAATGAAAAAATCTGATGTCCCCCTATAGAAAGTTAGCAGACCCCCCTAAAATGGGCTCCCAAAACCCCTGTCAAAAACCTGAAAATTGCAATTTTTTTACATATTTCAAGCAACTGTTTGAAATATAAAACAAATATTGAGCAAGTCAATTTTTCTCTCATGTAATAATACATGGTTTTACGTCATGAATATGGATAACAATTTTTAAAACGATGGAATGTTCCATTTTCTTGTTGAGGGGTGAGGCTATTTTTCTGATTTATTAATTTGTTCAAAATTTCAATTTTATGGCCAATTTTAAGGGGAAATTTCAAAACTTTCATTTCTTTCAAATTTGTTTATTCTTTTACCAAATATTAGCTCACTATTGCTTATTACAAAAATGCATTAAAAATCACGGAGCCTTGTCTTGTATTTTACTTACAGTACATTTTCCAAAATCATCAAAAATGGCTCTTTGTGTTTAAGGCACTTTACTCCATAATTTTATGCCAAACGTATCAGTTTATCATAACAACTCACACATTTGACTTCCTAATATTGTCGCATCATTCAAACATGTTTTTTGTTATAGGACTATTCCGTTATTTTATGGGGGTGTTTGCAACAAATTGAAAAATGACTTGTATTTTGTTATAAAGAAACAGTTTCATAAAGAAAACCGTTTTTCAGGTCTTCGAAAAAATTGAAGTCAAATTTTAATGGGACTTGGAGTTAAGGTGCGATAGTGGTTCCTTCATATGTGGATGATGTCAAAGTACATAGACCAAGGTCAAATGTCATCTAAGGTCATGTTGTATGTGAATGTATGTGTGTTCCAGTGTGGTTAGATTTTCGGTTTTTTTCAAATCTTCTTCGAAAAGTTGAAATCCGATTTAAGCCAGACTTTGGGTAAAGGTGCAATAGGGGTTCCTTCATATGTGGTTGATGTCAAAGGTCATGGACCAAGGTCAGAGATCATCTGAGGTCGTGTTCCAGACTGCCATCTTGCCAGGGGGTGACGCAAGTTTACTTGCAGTATTTTGTTAATTTATATGCACAAATTTTGTGCATTTGTTGTGCAAAGATATTTGTTAAACTGGACTAGTATGCATTGCATAATTTGTTATTTGTGATTCATTTCATGTTTCAATACCATCATAACTCATCTGGTCAAATGTCTCATATCATGGTCTGGGGTCAACTGATATCAAATTGTAAATAGGGTTGTCGGCCCGGGTTAACTTTTTTGGTAGTGAAATCTATGTGCGATCAATCTAGGGTCATGGATGCAGTTTTTGAACTGCCATATGTTAATAAGGTCAAAGGTCACATATTCTGTAAGGTTAAAGGTGACATTCTCATGTAGGTCATCCAAGGTCAAGATTTAAATAGGGTGGTCAGTTAACTTTTTGCGAAGTTGAAATCCAATTGCAACCAATGGAGCCTTGCAACGTTCATATGTTAATGAGGGCAGAGGTCACATACTGTGGGCAAGGGTCAACTGAAGTCAAGTACAAACATTTAGAGACTGCTAAAAGGGCTAGACGTAGTTCGAAAACTGCCTTGCCTGCATACCACTCAATATACTAGTAGGACAATTTCGCAAAGGATCCGGGCAAAGAATTGATAAAACTCCGAAGATTGATTATTTTGTAATACTACTTTATACTGTATCTATGATCATGTATTATAAACGTGCATTTTTCCAACTATGTTCATTCATAACAAGCATTTATACACAGGAGCGGCTTCAGGGCCTTTTCCCACCCGATAACTTATTTATGAAATGTAAATTGTAAATGTTCTTAATGTGGTTACACTAACGCTATTCCCAATATGTTTCTCTACATTGTAATAGCCAATGATATTATATAAGCTGGATTGCTAGCCCTTTCTTGTTCGGTATAGTACGTAGGGCGCTGACATGCTGGCTTTTGTGTGCATTTGAAATTACAATATTGACGTTGTGTACTTGTGTATAATATAGGGGTGTTTTGCTGCAGGCTAAGTAGGTGATTTGCGTGCTTTGAGGTGCAATGATTATGTGAGCATGCCAATAGACCATTTGCACGATCCCCGAAATGCATCTCATTCGGTTCCCATTTCCAGTGCAATGATTATGTGAGCATGCCATCTCATTCGGTGCCCATTTCCAGTGCAATGATTATGTGAGCATGCCAATAGACCATTTGCACGATCCCCGAAATGCATCTCATTCGGTGCCCATTTCCATCCGGGAACTTTTACCAGCCTCAAGTCGACTAAAAACATACGGTTAGGAGCGTAACGAAAATACCAGAAAACTTCCCCTATCTGTGACGTTGCACTATAGTTGTGTAATCGTCCGTCGGGTGACAAGTAGGGCACAGTAAGATCGAAAATATCACGTTTTGTCGTGAATTTCAACACCAGTGCCTCGATTGTTTTTTGTTCCATAGATATTCTTCTACATTTTTATAAGATTAACTTCACGTGAAAAGGTACTTTGTATTGTAATTTTAGGCACTGTTCGGCGACGCGAACGAACAACAAATTTTTTTGTAAACATGACCTCTGGTACAAGTTCCCGGATGGAACTGGGCACCGAATGAGATGCATTTCGGGGATCGTGCAAATGGTCTATTGGTGACTTGGAACCGAACCGCTATGTATCATGGGTAATGTGCATTTTTCAACTGTGGCCAAGAAAATCGTCTTGGACCCGAGAACTTTCAGCTTACAGCACCTACCCATTCTGCCCATTCTTGCGATTTCTATAATGCACTTACATTGCTGATCGTCCTATATTGACATAGATTTAGCGAGTGGAATAACCTGTGGCCGCTTTGTTAAATCTGAAAGGACCCGAAACAGAAAGTAGGGTATCGGCATTTCAATTTTCACATCACCCAAGGATAGGTTGTGTAATCCGCCAAAATTTGGTTATATCATTTGTACCACTAAATCTCAAAGAAGTTTGTTTAAATATCCCCAAAATAGTAACAAAAGTCGTTGAGTCTCTAATTTGCTTCCAAAGTAACCTCTCAGCGATGTTTTTTCTTTTTAAAGGCTATTCTTGTTGAATTTAACTTGCACACAATCTACGATCTATTTTTAACCATCCCAGTGAATCGTTTCAAGAGCAAAACATATCTCCATCAAAATTCAAAATGGAAATAACTGAACACTGATTATACTCATGTACAAATAAATCCACTCACC
>JAMKCH010009142.1:0-105858 GCA_023653785.1 Ophioderma brevispina
CTGCCATGCTCCTGGTACAGGCAATTGATAAAATGTATTCCTCTCTAAATTTGGCTGATTCTTTCATCATTTTGCGATTATTCCTCATCCACTTTAGCTGGTTCCTCCTTGGTACCACTTACACTTTGGAGTGATTTGGGTGTAATTTCAGGTAAATTACACATCCCCTTTGTTTCGGTCATTAAGTATTTTACTTAATCGGTGCTCAAAGAGTGTGTAGGGCGATAGTATCTTACTCAATTTTAGGTATTAGGATAGTTTTACTTAATGGGTGTAGCGTGAGTTGCTTGTAAACTCAACATTTTGTTTCGGGTCATTAGGTATTTTACTTAATGGGTCTTTTTTTCTAATTTAATTGCTGTGGATATTTGAGTTGAGGAATTACCAGGTTTATGAATCTCTAAAGCTAGCTTAAACGAACGTCTTTTTCTAGTTGCTTGTAAGTTGTATCCATTGGTGAAATAAAGTGTTACCTATCTCTGGCAGCCATGCTCACACAACCTAGTTTCTTGTGTCATATTCTTCTATCGGGGCAAATTGTGCTCACTGGACCAATCTGGTGGTCATTAGATAAAATTAATTCTGATCTGCAGATATAGTAGATCTGTGCATTACATAGGTCCCATGATCATTGAATATTTATTATTTTTTGCTTTTTTTAAGTTTTTTATTTTTTTCTGCTGTCATTTTTTCAGCAAAGGAGCTTCCGGTTTCGGATTCAAAAGGATCCTAACAGTTGTCCTAAAGTGGTCCTAAAGTATACAGACCTGAGCTTTTGTATGCTGCTTGAATTGTGTGTTGTCAAGGGACATATTGACTTTGTCGTCTTCAACTGCTGGACAAATGTTATCTTCAGGACTGCTGCGAAAAATGAATTATGATGAAGATTCCCTGGATTTACTAGTTTGAGGACATATCATTGTTTGAACTCTACACGCTTCTTTTAATTCGGACATAGTAGCAAGCCACGTGAGAGAGGACATAATATCAGAAATCTAATAGACTAATTGTGTGGCTATAAATTATTAGTTTACACTTTCGAGAAACAGTTAAAGGTCAGAATTATAACTGAAGTAAAATCGTTTTTGTTTACTTTGTTTTGAATCCCTGCTGTAGAACGATAATCAGCCATTATACTTGTAACAATATCACAGCGCATGCTTTTAAGTCCCTTAAGGAATTAGTCATGTTTAAACACGCAAATTTGCAGGCCAATTTCTTGTCGGTCCTACTTAATTAACAGCACCTAGTTTTGTGGAAGAAATTTTCTCGAAATTCAAGTTATCTGTAATAAACTACTTCCGGGTTTTCAAATGAGACTCGACTCGTGTTCCCCCAACATGTTGGATTGACGACTTGCGTTGGAGAGCCATGCTTAATGATTTCTTGTCTCCCAAGTTCTTCAATAGCAAGTGCAAAGAATTACCCCGTCATATGGTTTGTTAGTATCAATAATAACTTTGTTTTACAAATTTAGATACTATTAATGAAAGTCATTCTGCAGAAGGTACAAATATTTTAATAATTATAAAATTCGGCATCATGGAATGAGTTCCCAACCCATCTTTGGCTGCTTCATGTCGCCGCTCTGAATGTGTTGTTAAGCATATCTTTCCTGTTCAAATCAGTAATCAGTTCCTCGCATTAGGTTAGGGATTAGTAAAAATCATTGATAAATACAGTCAATGAGGATGTCAATCAACATGTGTTTATTTTCTTGTACACGAAAGGCATACAATCGATTGAACGTCATAGCTGGTTGAAAACGCTCTGGAAAATTCCTGAAATTGAGAGGTCTTAAATACCTGAATTCAGCGGGTGAATAGATGTTCCGTTTGAACCGTTATTTTTGAAAATCTGTGGTTTTTAAATAGGATATGCATGAAGTTACAGCAGATAAGACAATAATTAATGTGTAATACTTGGAATAAGTTATTCCCCTTCATATTTTCGATGCGACTCAAAAAAAAAAAAAAAGAAAAGAAATAAAGGAATAGTCAACCGGTGGACCAGATTTTTTTTATTGTGGGTACATCATATCTCCAAAATCTGGCTACGCAACCAGATTCAGGGAAAAGTTAGTCTTGTGCCGCCCCCACTCATCAAACTCCCGCGCTGCAACTGAAATACGTTAAACGCCTGCGTTTTAGGGTGAAACTATGAAAATTATGAATTTAACAGGTGATCCCCGGATTTTCGCGATCACCTGGTTTCGCGATCAACTGGCTTGAAATGACCCGGGGTATCAACAAACAACCCTACCAAGTTTCAGTCCATACACCCAAGTTACCCCATTTGAACCTTCTTGGACCTTGAATGACCCATTGATGACCTTTGATCCACTAAGTAAGATACAAACTCGTCTTCGGACGGTCAAGGGGCACCCTACCACACCAAGTTCCAGGAACACCGCGACCTCGGGTTCGAGAAATAGACGCGGTCGGAAGGACAGCCAGAGAGACAGCCAGGACAGACCGCCGGTATTACTACATAGATTCTCCTCAAATGGGCCTAGACTATCCTGTCCGAGTGAATTGAGGGAAAATTTCATGTTCTTGTGAATGGCCAGTGCATTGCTTTTTTTGATAACTTGACACTGTGAATTTTAGCATTTGGGAAGCAATCTTTTAAGTGCGTACAGATTGTTAATTTACGTTAAGGTAATTGTAAAAGTCAACATTGTCATTCGCATAGATTGTTTAGTTCTCGCCTTTGTTACAATGATTATTACCCTGCTTCATATGCAACGTGATAAAAATCAAAATTTAAAGTTAGTCAAACGTCGGTCTTTTTAAATTTATCCCATAAGAAGACCGCAAATCTCTGATATTTGTCAATTTTTTCACGCGTTTTTGCGCATAGAAGAAATGATCTCAAGAGGTCAAGACATTTGAAAAAAAAAATATCTCATGTAGCTAACATTTGATATTTTATGGTGCGATATTGTCCTGAGCAAACTATGATGAAAATATCTACGTGGGTCTATTGAAATTGGTGATTTTAAAGAGCTAATATTATAGCTCTTTAAGCGATATTGTACAAACGTCATCATTTTATCAAACACCGCGGACCTGCTTTTATAGTGAAGTACCCTCGACCCAAGTAAAATATGATAGTTGCGGCATACTTACGGAAATATATCACATTCAAGCATGAAAAGGAAGATTAGGTAGAACATCCCGGCTAAGAGGTATAAAATATGAGAGTTAAGTCGTGCTGACGTTAGAATTCGCAGATAACAGATATCAAATTAGGTTAATGCTTTGAAAAGATCTGAATGATAAATACTTACAATCTAAAAATTATGTTTAGCAATTGTACACTTGTCTTGCCCTGATTTTGTAAAATGTTTTAAAATGTTACAACAGCAAACGTTGCAACAAAACTAAACATGCATGTCAAATGACTAAACATCAATGTTTTTAAAGGTGCGTTTCGTGATTGAAGTACCTTCTGTTTTGTTTATCATTCACTAGATATCTTAGAGAAAAGCTTGTTCACAAAATTTTAGTTGATTCTGATCTCGCATTTTGGTGTTAAGTGTAAATGTGCGTATCATTGTCTTCCATGGGCCAATGTGCTGTAATTTATGTCCGAATACCCACAAAAAATACAAAAATGCGAATTTATTGCATAGACGTTCGACACTGCAAGACATATTGGGCACACATACTATAACACTTAGCTCAGGGGTTCAGATGATAGACAAATCTCAACTTTTTAGGTAAGTCATGGGGACGTGGCTGTAGATCACGAAAATGCCCTTTTAATTGCTAAAGACTAGCCATTTACACACTAAACATGTCTTGCATTCAAACGTGTTTGCAAAGTGAAGGCAGAAATTCGTTTAGAAAAATGTTTAATCCCTAAACACAAATTTTGTGTAGAGTTAGATGATCCACAGAACGCATACATCCACACGCACTCCCACACACGCGCACGCACACACATTCTCGCACACAAATGCATACATACACCCCCACGCACACGCGCACACATAAGCACTCCACGCACACACACACAATGCGATTAAGAGCACTAAAGTCCTGCTTCTTGTGAGAATATTAAAATTAGCGATCACAGATGCCCTAAAACACCCTGGTACAACCATCTTAAGTTTAAGATATCAGTGTTTATTCTGTAATACAATGTAGTCTACCCGATCTTAAAGTCTCGTGCCGAGCAAGCTCGTGCGCGGAGTGCCCATCTCTCTTTCCTTAGCGTTCGGGCCAGACTCCTCCGTATTATGTTTGCTTTTGGGGGTTCGCCACTCCTCCCGCACAGCGAGTCTGTTACTTTCCTAGCATTGAATAATGCTGGTACCCATTTATACACCTGGGTGGAGAGGAGTAATTAAGGTAAAGTGCCTTACTCAAGGGCACAACACGTTGGCCGCAGTGGGACTCGAACCCACGACCTTTGGATTGCGGGACGAGCGCTCAATCCACTGGACCACACGTGCCCTCAAATATGATTGAAAAAGTGATAGCTGCATGTCTTTCGATACCAAAGACAACAACATGTTGCTTACGCCTGTGTCAGATCTTGTCTTGGTGTCAAGGACATAGCTCCACAATGGTTGTACTCATACATCGTGATCAGACTTCAATCAGTTTCTATCAATGGCAAATTGTGTCTGTCTCATTTGTTGCCAATGCAGTGCCCTCGCGGGTTCTGTTTAAGGCCTTGTCGTGGTACACAATCCCACATATCTTGGTTTGGACAACTCAATCATTTACCAACATCTAGATTTCACTTACTATAGTACGGACAATCAACTTTATCTTTATCCCGATGAAATGACACTTCCACTATCACTGATATCAACTCAATTGAAGGGGGGGCCACTTCCATGATGAGGACGCGTGATGAGCGTGAGCATGGGAGATATGAAATAAAACTAGACTTAGGGACTCTAAAATAGAATTCACTTAGCTTAATCACATACAAATTAGGATCATGTACCTGACTGTTCAATTAATTAAAATTAAATACAGATATATAGAGAAATAAAACAAAATTCAATTTTATCTGCCATAAACGAAAGAAAATACCTCAAAAGGTCTCCACTTTCACTGTGAAACCAAACCAAAAGCAAGGGGATATTACAAACAGAAAAAAAATGAACCCAAAATTCTACTATTTACCATATAGCCAGGCTGATTAAGATCAGGCTCCCGATTTTAATATGAAAAAAAATCAAAAACATTCTTATAGTTATATGCTAGTAAATTGGTGTAGTCTTGAAACAGTATCATAACAAATGATTGGTTAATCTACCCGTTATTCACGTAAATTAGATAAATCAGGAAAAAAAAAATATGAATACAAAAAAGGTTGATATAAACAATAGGTTAATACATTTAACAGCCAAAATACCATTTAAATTGTTGTTTGTTTGACCACTACTTCAATTTACATCAACGCTCTGGAATCCTTTACTTCCTATTTAAAGGTGCATTTCGTATTCTTAGCACCTTCTGTTTGGTTCACAGTTCGCTAGATATCCTTGGAAAAGATCATTCCCAAAATTTCAGTTGATCTAATCTTAACGGTTTCGGTGTATGGCAAATGTTTGTATCATCTCCCATAGACCAAATGTATTGTAATTTTGCCGGTTACGGCCAGAAAATCCAAAAATGCACACATTACTTATTTCGCCCTACGGTGAGGATGATGCAAAACACGTGACTGGGATTACGAAAGCCCCTTTAAATCAAAACCCTATTCTGCACACAAGCATGGACTGACCAATAAAACATTTTATCAAGGTGCTAAACTGGAAGTTACTCATTGAATTGCACCAGGTAATGTAAGCAGAACAATCATTATTCGATATTAAGTTGCGATCATTTGTTGGTTTATACCAAAACCTCTAATCGCTATACGTAAACAGAGGTGTTATGTGTCAATGAGTAATCATGTTGGTCAAAAGACAAGACGGCTTTTTGATTTGATTAAAACGATCAAACCACGTTGAGGTCTTCCTGTTTCATAAATTGACATTGGAATAAAATGTGGTGAGGGACAATATTTCGTGCAGGAATTACATTGTATCCTGCGAAGTGGCAGTTGTCTGCATGGAACGCAATTTGATTAATAGTGGGCGCGAAAGATGACCTTAATAATTATTGTCGAAGATGGAAAGTCTAATGATTCATGAAAAATTCATGCGGAAATCACCACTGTGATTTTTGTCTTTCCAGGCTTTCAAGTAAAGTTATGACATGACTATGACACGAAAAAACAATTGTTGTTACATTATGCTCCGCCGAAAATTTGTACCCTATCATTTTCTAAAATGGAACAGAAAATACAAACTTTGTTTTTGCATTCAAAGTGACCATACACTCATTGGATGTGGAACCTATATATGGTGTTTTAATTATTATAGTAGATGAGACTTTTTACACACGTTAGTGGATAGGGTGGGGGTTGGGATTATGGAAACAAAAAAAAAATCCAAAGGAAAAACGCAACACTGCCTAATTTTAGTTGAAAAACATCAATTTAATATTGATCATTAGAAATAAGGGCGAAACAATGGTTTTCATGCTGGCCCAAAAAGCGACCATTTTGTTTTGCCATTTCTGCACATTATGCACGAAAGATGTTAACTAATGGCTTTTGTGGGTTAGGATAGACCAAATAATTTATACAGCAATCATTTGGTTTGGTGTTTAAAACCGTCTAGTATTTTAATAGTACATTTCTTTCCCCCCCACACCATTGCCTTTCCCATGCCTTGTATAGGGGGATGAATCCGCTGTGGCAGGAAGATATATCCTCGGACTCATAGGTCCACCTTCAAACGGTAAAGAATGGGCACTCGATTCAGTTGACTCTTAATGTTGACGCCGCAATGACGCAATAGTTCCACTTTTTTTCGTTGTGGCAGATGAAGCCAGGGGACTTATCTACTTTTACATCGGTTGGAAAAGTAGAGTTAGTCCGACGGGAGCCATTGTCCGGATCCATAGACGACAAAGGAATAGCGTGAAAAGTGTGAAGCTCCACTTGCGTGAAGAGGTCAAACTGAATTGAGTGCCGTCTTCTTTATCGTTGCAGGGGACTATGAGAGCCGGCCGACTATCAACAACTTTATGCACCTGATCAAATGACATGTCAGAATTTATAATGGTTAACGAAACAGTTAATTGTCTAAATAAGATTGCATTGTGGTAGGAAAGTAAGGTCACATACCCGGTAGCCACCATAGATCTAACGTACATTTTTAGTGCCATACTGTTAGTGGGCTCCGGAAGTCTTTTTTCATACTTTCTAATGACGGTGATGCAAACGAATTAAATCAGGTTAGCGAGGCGTGTTATAAGAGCGCGCTACACTAAATCACTACCTCATTTTATATAATGTAGTTTGCTTGGAAACAAACAAATATGGGGGGAGATATTTTGTCTGTGATTATGTGAATATTGAAAATAATGAGACCTGTATTTTACTACTGAAGGGGCAGAAGACAGCGTACACACTGATCTGTATATGAAATAAATTGTAATAATTAATTTTTTAATTAGTTCAAGAAAATAAAACCTGAAGTCTCGTGTGGCTATCTGATTCGATGTTTTTTGTACTGGATCCTACAAAAAATCACAGATATGGTTTATGTGTTGCGAATCGAATCGAAAAAAAATATGGTAGAGAGGATTGGTTCCATGACAATTTTAGTCGGCAAATATTTTAAACTACATTCTAGAGCCTATTTGGAGTAGACAATTTTCGAAACATTTGAAACGAGATGTGATTTAATGAGACACGCCCCTATATAAGTGCCATTGAAACATACCTTAAAGTCATTGTCGAAGATGGCAAGTCTAGATATTCATGAAAATTTCATGTGGACACTCACACTGTGATTTGTCTTTCCAGGCTTTTCAAGTAAAGTTATGACATGACTATGACACGAAAAAACAATGTTTTTACATTATGCTCCGAAATAATGTGTACATCGTCATTTCTAAATGGAACAGAAATACAACTTTTGTTTTTGCATTCAAAGTGACCATACACTCATTGGATGTGTAACATATATATGTGTGTTTGAATTCTTAAGTAGATGAGACCTTTTTACACACGTTAGTGGATAAGGGTGGGGGTTGGGGCTTCTGGAACAAAAAAAATCCAAAGGAACAACGAAACCCTGCCTTAATTTTAGTGAAAAAAATCAATAATATTGATCGATTTAGAAATAAGGCGAAACAATGGTTTTCATGCTGGCCAAAAAGCGACCATTTTGTTTTGCCATTTCTGCACAATTATGCACGAAAGATGTTAACTAATGGCTTTTGTGGGTTTAGGATAGACCAAAATAATTTATAGCAATCAATTTGGTGTTTAAAACCGTCTAGTATTTTAATAGTACCTTTCTCCAAACCATGCCTTTCCCCATTCCCTTGTATAGGGGGATTAATTCCGCTGTGGCAGGAGATATAGTCATTCGGACTCATAGTCCACCTTCAACGGTAAAGAATGGGGCACTCGATTCAGTTGACTCTTCACGCAACATTAGTTCCACACTTTTTTCCGTTGTCGTGTATGAAGCCAGGACTATATCTACTTTTACACCGGTGTAAAAGTAGATTTAGTCCGCCGAAAGCCATAGTTCAGACTCCATAGACGACAACGGAATAGCGTGAAAAGTGTGAAGCTCCCATTGCGTGAAGAGTCAACTGAATTGAGTGCCGTCTTCTTTATCGTTGCAGGTGGACTATGAGACCGGCTGACTATCAAAACTTCTGCACCTGATCAAATTACATGTCAGCATATAATTGGTTAAAGAAACATTAATTCTAATAAGTATTTGCATTGTGGTAGTAACATAAGTCCACATACACGTTTAGCCACCATAGATCTAAAGTCACATTTTATGTGCAATACTGTTAGTGAGCTCCGGAAGCCTTTTTCATAATTTCTAATTAACGGTGCAACGAATTAAATCATGTAGAGAGGCGTGTTATAAGAGCGCGCTACACTAAATCACTACTCATTTATTAAGGTAGTTTGCTTGTAAACAAACAAATATGGGGGGAGATATTTTGTCTGTGATATGTTGAATATTGAAAATAATGAGACCTGTATTTTACTACTGAAGGGGCAGAAGACAGCGTACACACTGCTCTGTATATGAAATAATTTTAATAATTAATTTTAATTAGTTCAAGAAAATAAACCCTGAAGTCTCGATGTTCAGCTTATCTGATTCGATGTACTGGAATCCTAAAAAATCCACAGATATGTTTATTTGTTGCGGAATCGAATCGAAAAAAAATGGGTTGAGAGGATTGGTTCCATGACAATTTTAGTCGCAAATATTTTAAAGCTACCTCTCTAAAGCCTTTTGGAGTTAGACATTTTCTGAACATTTGAAACGAGTGTTTATTTAATAGAGACACGCCCCTTATAAGTGCACTTGAACATATCTACAGCTGAAGTCAAGCGATGCATACTTATAGCGTTACGTTTTTTGCGTTTATTTTAAGTTGGCTCGGAGACGATATTTCATCAATCAACTCGTTATGAAATCTGTGCATACAGTTGTACTGGGATAAAACCATTACACTATGTTTCAGTAAATAAAATATACTTCCCTCGACCAAGGTAATACGGCATATAACTTAATTTTCGTGTTTTGACACTAAACATTTGAAGTATTTGTCACTCTTATTTTTTGCCACTTTTTACCGCCAAAAATGTTTTGCCAAGTGGAAAAACATCAAAACCGTGGTATTTTCCACCTGTGGCAAACACCTGTGAACCATCATGCATTTGGCGCTCAATTGATTAACTTTTTGCTAACGTTTCCTGTCAATACACATTGGTCATATTCATATTCATTATCCTGTCTTTATACTCATCGCTATTAAAATCGATACGGTGATAATACTTGTTTCAACGTGTTCTGCATGAAGGTGAAATTGTCGTAGTTTGAATTAAATTTTGGACAAATTTGCCAACAGATACCGTCTGAAATTCATAAATTTGGAAAAAAAGTATCTTTAATTCCGATATGTAATACCGGCTGATTCCACTGTTCTTTGAAAAGAACGAAATCGGAACGCTCAATACGTGGATCTAGGGGTTTTTCGGTACAGCTCAACTTCCGATTCCCGGATTAGAAAATGCTGGATCAACTCGGTAAATAAATTAAAATGAAATCCAGTGCACTATAATGCATATCTCTTCTAAGGTTGAATATATTTATCATTTCACTGTGGCATTTAGTGAGTTAAATTTTCGAGCTCACACACTCCAGCAGATGACACTTTGTATTCTACAAAGCGCTACACTCGTGAGGAATGCCAAACTGTTCAAAGGTGAGAACATTACAATACACTTTAATCAACGAACCGGAAATTGACCTGTACCGAAATTCATTCCTTCAATGCAATAGGCGATGAAAACTCAGGATCCAGGTATTGTATGTACGTGAATGCCGTTAAGTACCCGTTGCGATTTTTTTAACAGGAGTATTCAAAGTTCAATGGTATAAATGTACTGTTAGAGTACCGCCCGGAACGTGATAAATCAACCTTTTTCCGACAGGTAATCGATATTTCCAGTTGAAATCATATTTCCAGTTGAAGTTTGAATATTGGTTCATGATAGCTCACCAGTGGCGTACCGAGGCAGTCGACCCAAAGGTGTAAAATTCCCAAGTCTTACTGCCAGAAGGGGTTAAATTCGTAAGTCGTCTCAGCGAATTGCTCTACTGAAGTCTGAACTTGACGAAATGCGCGCATAGCGCACAAAATTCCAAAATTTAGCTTAATTACTTTTGCCAAAATTTAGGCTTGAATTGGTCGAATTTCTCCGTAGAAGACGGTTGAATATGTTTTGGTCAATATCGTCCCGCTTTTTCGAGGCAGAGGAGGCAACGTGCCCCCACCCATCGGTACCCCACTGTAGGTCACATATGGCATTTTGAAAATGTGAGAAAAATACGATTTATTTGGCTCACCTTGAATGCTTTCTTTCTCTTTTGACAATAATATAATTACAACAAAGAAGATTCAAGAGAGGGAAAAGTAATAGAAAAAAAAAAAAAACAAAGGCGGGTGAAAACCAGCCAATATTTCATCAAGATACCTGTTTTTATCAAAGCAGAATTAATAGAGACACCACCTCTATGAGGAGCTATTGAGCAAAATCTACCAAAATGGCAATTTTTTTTAAATGGCACTTTTCTCATTTTACTTGTGAGATTGCCCTTTCTCTGTGCCAAAACGTTTGCCCAAATTGCTTGTAGAAAATGAATACCCGCAGTTAGTATTGCTAAAGATTGTCATAGTGTAAAAATGTTGGGGACATTTTCGGTAAGCTAGTAAGGAAAGTAATGTGCAAATTGCACTGTGAAATGTGCCTTGTAATATTGATGGAAGAGTCTACTCTTATTCAAACCGAATACCATAATCTATCATGCATAAATCCATGTATATATGTAACATTAGACCCCACCTCCACCTTTTTTTTTAAATAGGGTCAAATTCAGAATTTTAAATATATCCGCCAGAGTAAAACAAATGTTTATATTGTTATTAGTATTCTTTTGACTTTCCCAAATGGTTTACCCAAAATTACATTCCAGTAGCTGAAGCCAATGGTTTAACCTGTGTGTGTGTAACCTTAGTCTTCCTCCAAAATGTTTACAGTACATGCATATTAAAGGTGCATTTCGAGATTCACAGCCTCGTCCCCCGACTTACCTCCAAAAAGGTTTTTATATCCTCTGAACCCTTGGCCTAAGTATATTATGTGGGCCTAATCTTACGTGCAAATTTGATCTAGTCTGGAAGAAATTCGTATTTTTTTTCTGTCCGTAAACGTAAATGGACAGAAATTACAACACAATGGTCTATGGAGTAACGTAATAGAAATATTTCCTCATAACATCAAAATGCATGGTCAGAATGAACTGACATTTTGGAAACAACATTTTCTCGTGCATATCTAGTGAACTATAAACAAAAAATGAGGTGATAGGATCACGAAATATATTTTTAAATCGAGATATATTTTTCATTGTTTGTACATGGTTAAAATAATTTAACAGTAACAATCAGAAGTATTATATGTGTCTACAGATACCAAATAGGTGTAAGTCAGGGGTGTAATACCATGGTAAGGGCTTAGTAACATCACAGCTGAAGCAGACATACTTATCCAAATTAACATTAAACGTCAAGGAGCGGTAACTAAAACGGCACAGTGGAGACGTAGGAGTAGGCGTAGGCTTTGGCGTATTGAACCTCTATAACTGCCATACTATAGCATAGAAACCTTGATTAGATTATTTGATGGACCGCTGCCTTGCCATGTATTGATTAAATTATTCCAAATTTCAGCGATTGAGTGTACATTTAACAACTGTCGCATTCTCAAAAAAGTCAGAATGTGTTGTATATCATATTATTCAACATGATCACTAGTTTTCGGGAAAGTATGTCATTCACTCTGTGATTAGCTAAACTCTTGAACAAACAAAGCTGCTTAACGAAACTCGGACTTGCAACATACTTGAAAGACATTATAAGTAAAATAAGCAACAAAAATGATCCTACACAATAAACAGCGCAAACACGCGACGGTTCTTCTCAAAGAGCTGTATCTAACACGGCACCATAGAGACGTTGGAGTAGGCGTAGGATTTGGCCTATTGAATCTCTATAACCTCAATACTATAGCATAGAAACCTTGATTAGATTATTTGATAGACCGCTGCCTTGCCATGGATTGATTAAATTATTCCATTTTTCAGCCATTGAGTGTACATTTAACTACTCTCGCATTCTCAAAATAAGTCGGCATGTGTTGTATATCACATTGTTCAACATGATCACTAGTTTTCGGGAAAGTATGTCATTCACCCTGTGATTTATAGCTAAACACTTGAAACAAAGCTGCTTAACGAAACTCGCACTTGCAACATACTTGAGAAGAAGATAAGTAAAATACGCAACAAAAATGATTCCTACACAATAAACAGCGCAAACACGCGACGGTTCTTCTCAAGGAGCTGTATCTAACACGGCACCATAGAGACGTTGGAGTAGGCGTAGGCTTTGGCCTATTGAATATCTATAACCTCAATACTATAGTATAGAAACCTTGATTAGATTATTTGATAGACCGCTGCCTTGCCATGGATTTATTAAATTATTCCATTTTTCAGCCATTGAGTGTACATTTACCAATTCTCGCATGTAATTTTAATATCACCTTTAGTTACTGTTGTTTTGTTTAAAAAAACAAAAAGTTTTGCGTCAAAGGAAAAAAAGAGAGATTCCACCGGAAACCATTTTTCACTTAATGTGATGGAGATAGAATCTCATGGTATCTTATATCCCTTACATCCCTAATTGCCATTTTTGCCACTTTTCAAAAAGCACGGAGCGGACCCCTGCATTGTATATACGGAGAAAGTGCTCCTAGAGCTAACTACACAAATAACGTTACCTCCTTTTTTGCGGTGATCGTCAGGTTGGTAGTCATTTTCATTTGGGACGTAAGGGATATATTATACAATCTTCACACTAACATATGACCTTTAAAGTTAAGGCTTGTTTATTAACGCAATTACGTATCTATCAAAATACAAATTTTATTTGACTTCACTGAAAACACTTCACTAGAAATAAAACAGTAAAAATAGTTTGTTGGAGTGTTTTGTTTCTTCTTAAATTCGTTTAATACATTTTTGACTTTGTGAGAACAAAAAGGACACAATGTCCCATTTCATGTATTTTGGGTGTTCTTTAATGCCCAAAACACTAGCTTTTCATTGAGTAGTGTCTCAATTACTTCTGCCTTGATAAAGACAGGTTTATCGTGTTGAAATATTGGCTTGTTCTTTCCATACTTGTTTTCCCTCTCCGTATGTTGAGATATTTTCCTTTTGCTTTACTCTCGTTTTACAAGAGAACTTCGTGAATTCTCGTTAACATTATAAAAACCCAATGCTGGTAGTACTGCTTCTTTGAAAATATTATTTAAATAAGAAGAAAAAATATTATAAATTAAAGCAAAACTATTGCTGAAATGCCCCTACTCCACCCTCTGGCCAGATATAATTGACATAAGATCTACCTGAAAGGCAAATCGCGGTCAGACCAGTCATGTCAATGTCCATCGTGAAGTGTTCAAAATATTTTGAAAGTGTAACTAGCCATGTCATCGGCGAGCGAACAACAGAGTATCGTTTGCCCGCCGAATCCAGGGAGATGTGACTCTAACAGCAATCTTATCCTCTCTGTGTTTCATTGATTTCAACACCAGCTGATTCTCAGCTACACTTTAACCTTTTACAATCTGCTCTGCCAACAATTGAAAACTACAGCTTTATGAAATTACATTGTTAAATAAAATACTTTATCATTGCGGTTGTGTGGTATTAGAATTTTTAATTATGACCAGTTTCCTCACAAACGTTGTGTTGCTGAATTCAGTTTGGGCCTTTAAATGTGTGTGATCCGATCAAAAACTTGCCCTCCCTTTACTCCATCAAAATTGAGATACTGAAGAAAATTCCAATTTTTCTCATTACACCAGTGAAATTTAAGGCCAAAGACATATACCGTTTGATCAAAAGGTCCCCAAAAGTGGTCGACCGTGCTAGACGATTAGCTCTCGCACGCTCTCCTATGGGACCAATTTGGTACACATTTTGCTTCTACTATCGATGCAGCTGGTTCGCTTTAACTAAAAATTTGAAATCAGATGCTAGATGTTTGTTATGATATGCTTCCACCTGATGAAGAAGACATACAAAAAATATGACCATGAACGATCAACCACCCTAAAAATAACAAGCTCAGGAAACGGTTGATATTTTTCCACTTTAGGGTTTTTAGTTTTTTTTTACAGTTTATCAAGTATTCGTTTTGGAATTCGTTTGTTCATTGATCTATCTAACAAAAAGGTCACATTAGGGATATGGTAACAAAAGAAGAAATGATGGCTTTCCTTTGTCGCTTGAACAGATGAATTGGTTCATTGATTTAATTTATATTGTTTTCCATAAAACGTAAACGTGTTGTAACCTTACAAAAATAGTTTTGCATTGAACTGTGTTTAAATCAATTGCAATATAGTTTTTTTCTTCTTCTAAGTCTAATCATAAACACAAATTTTTATTTTGTTCGGCCTCTTTATGGGGATTACAAGACAGATTGATTTGAATTAAAACAACTGTGCCTTCTCTCACCCAGACAGTGTCTTTTCTTTCTTTGTATTCTATATTCCTTAGTCACGATTACAGTTTCTTTGGGGGTATGTATTTCAGAGTTTGAAACTGCTTGGATCATTGCAATCATTTTAAATGTGTATTCCAAAGCTCGAATTCATTCCACAATTCAACGGTATGAAATCCAACATCAGGATGTAATTGTAAAGTATATACTACCTTGAGAATATATTCTTTATTTTAGAGCTAAGATACCTAATTATTCATGTGATTTGCAGGTACTATATTAAGGTTATAAAATTTATTTTATGTAAATCCTCTGATATTTGTCTTTCTAGAATTTAATATTGAAGTGTTTTTGATGCCCATGTGCAATTTAGATCTTGAAATCTAACATATGCGCGCGTTTTATTCGCATCCATTCTATATAGCAGTAAATATGTCGGAAAATCCCGCTCCAGTCACGCTTAGTGGCGTGGTTGGAGCGAGACAGGAGCGCGCAAGGAGAGAGGTAGGAGCTCGATAGTAGTGAGTTTAGTACAATAGAATGAATTGATACTATAGGTAATAAGTAAATTAAACTGCCCATGAAGGTATGGGGGTTAGAGAAGGGAACTTTCTTTTACAGAATAAAGTGCGGTAATATTTTACGCTTATTTTCGTAATAAGCTAAACTCGTTCCTTGTACGCTCCTGCCTCGCTCCTACCGCGCTCATGGATCGTGATTTTCCGACACATATACACACATTTTTTCTGATACATTATTAACGCATTTTTATCAGTTGGTAAAGATAAGGGGCTGTAAGCGGTACCATTCTGAACTAGTCGTGTTTTTGTGGTTTCCATTAGTGACTACACAGTTGACCACACAGTGACCACACAGACACACACTATCTTCATTAGGTTCATTATTGGACTATTGCAGTGGTTCTCAATTATATTAGCTGAAGGGCCAGAGTCTTGCTAAACATATTTGAAAGTTCCCTACTTGAGGGCCAAATACACCAGAATTTCTTATGGTTGCCTTTATATTTTGGAGCAAGTCAAGGGCCAATAATCAATGGTTGGCGGGCCGGATTTGGCCCGCGGGCCGCCAATTGAGAACCCCTGGACTATTGCAATTCGTTCTAGTGCAGATTTTGCTACTGAAGTGGGGGCGTCATTAATATAATTAGGGCCAAAATTCATAAAACTGTTTAGCAATTAACTGTTTATGTATCTACTTTGAACATAAAACATGGGTTTACTACAGTCCTTACAAAGTTCAATATTTAGTGAAGGCATATTTATTAGAAGTTCTTATTTATATAGCACAAAAACCACCTTCAAATTGAATCTTCACACTATTATCAGTGTATTACTCATTTGAAATGTTCCATCCGTAAAACATGCTAATTAGATTAGACTAACGGTACTTTATGAAACTAATAATATGAGGACTACAAAGTAGTCTGCATTTTCGCAGCTATTTATGTCCTGTATAGAAAACTTTGTAAAGGGAATCAGTGTCAGTATTTGAATACTTAAGGAATTTTATTTTGTCATGCTTGTGAAATCTATAGTGCAGTTGCCAATGAAAGGAAAGCATTATTGATTTACTCGATATGGCTGTCTGGTCGTAGATCCGTCGCCATTTTCATGCTATATTTTATTCATAAGACATGTTTACTTTTTGTATATAACCAGTTATCAATTCAATTTTATATATCTAAGCGATGAAATTGATAGCATAAATTGGATCACTGAAATTTGACACCGGACGGATTTTTTTTTAAAAGTAGGTTTTCGGGTTTTGTAGTACCGAAGAAGCGGAGATCTTAATAGCAAACTTTTTTGCTGTTTCTAAAGGTATTAACTTAAAATCGGTCAGTGCAGGATTTTATCAAACTTGGTGGCAGTTTGAAGGTGTATTTCGTGATTTCAGGACCTTCTGTTTTATTCATTGTTCACAAGATAACGTTGAGAAAAGTTTATTCACAGAAAGTTGACTCCGATCTTGCATTTTTTCTGTAATGAGCAACAACCATAGGCCACTGTGCTGTAATTTTTGTCGGTTTAGGGACAAATAAAAAAAAAATAGCGAATTCCTTCCAGATACCACCGAATTTTCACGCAAGATTAGGTACACATGGATTACTAAGGCTAACGGTTCAGATGATAAAAAAAATAAACTTTTTGAGGACCCTTTTTCTATTGGCAACGATTTCTTTGTAGGTGAGCTTATAAATCCAGATCCCGAGCGAACTACTAAAATAAAGAAAACAGTCCCTGGACTGACCTCCCGGATGACATAAATCAACAATTAATATTCATCTGCATTGATAGAAAACCGATTCATCATACCGAAAAGAATGAAGGACCACCAACGGTTTTTTTCTGGAAAAGATTTATCATTAATTTTGAATCGAATTATTCTTCCCCAGTCTCAAAAGCGGGCCATGTTAGGAGTATCCGTATCATGGATACACACGGCCCCGGATCAGCTCACTCAGTTGAATAAATCCTGACACCACCACAAGCCATTGGCAATGACTTGTGGACACGCTAAGAAGAATTAATTTTAACATGGACCTAATAGAGAGAAGGACGAACAACGCGAAAACCACCAATTACCTAATTCGATTACCCATTCATCTCGATAAAAGCTAGGCACTCGATGTGTATTCATGTGCATACACCGAGACCGTTTGTGATCTATATCTCCTAGCCGCGGTCGATGCAGTGACTATGTGGAAAAGCTGTCCACAAAACTTTGTAATTTGACCGGATGTTGTGACCCCTGACTGTAGGGGTTTTTTGGAAAGTGCATAGTACATTCAATTTTCATCTTTTTTTTGGCAAGTTGTTGACACCAAATAGAGGAGAATTTTTTTCAGAAAATACCGAAAACCAAATCAAAATCCGTCATTCCTTTGTGGAGCTACGACTGTAGAAAATAAGCTTGCATTTTGGGTTATTTTGTGACCCTTAATTGTTAAAAATATTGTGAAAATAATATGAAAATGTTCCGATCACTTCCGAATCTTGAGAAACGGTGTTATGAAAGTTCAATGTACCTTGTAACAATGTATAACTTCTGAACTGGTGCCCAAGCGCGCCCAACACGTGTAATTGTACATCGAAACCCACAAAATTGTAATATTTTAACTTCCGGTTATTTTGAATTTGTTTACCGCTGTGGCTGTTTGATAGCCGATACCATATCGAACTGATTCCAATGTCAGTTTCATCTGAAATATGAATGTGATAAGTCATACTTAACCTAATTAAATGTATAAATTATAAATTCATTAACCCTCGTCTTCGAAGGGGGGGTTCGCCCCAACAAAACCCGGCGTCAAAGAGTTAAGTAATTACCAATTGACATTTATGCTCCGTCAGCCCCCTCCACCATTAAAACACTTACCGGGTATGGAAAGGTCAAGGGATCCCAAAGTGATGGATAGGGTGTTGCAAACCCACCCCAGGCATAAATCCGGGGGGATGGGGGTATATCCCCCCATATTTGAGAGGGGGTCATTACGACATCCCACCAATGTGATACCCATTCACGTTGTTTTTGCCCAAATAACCTCATTTTTATCACAAAGGTTAAAAAATTGGTAAATTTCCGAGCGCGCTTTGCGCGCATTTGTTCAAATTACAACAAAATTTTTTAATACTTAATGATTTAGCTTATAAATGGCAAATTTTAGCGCGCTGCGCGAAATGTGCCTAGTATATGGATCTTTTCAGCAACAACCCCATTTCATCATAAATTTCATCAACCCCATCCCCCAATGTCAAAAGAAATTTACGCCACTCCCACCCTTTCAGGAGGGAAATACCAAACCGCCTAGTACGGACACAGGGAATATCACATGCAGAATGTGATTTTAGTTGCAATATGATAAGGAAGTCCTCCCGGGTCCTTTGATACCAAAATACCAACATACTAACATGCAATAATGACCGTTCATATGGTATTACATGAGGAAAAATTGTTTAAGTGTTACTAATATTATTTTTGAGCAGTAAATTTGCAAATATCAATGTTTCTTCCGATTTAGGCAGTATTTTTAAACTTAATTACCTTATGACGTCATATGGACGTCATCGTTAGTTTCTACCCATATTTTGATACCAATGGAAAGAGTTAAGTTAATAACTTTCTAATCTTATACTGACCAAATTTATTTAGGAATTGGATGGTCAAAAAGAAAATTCAAGCGCAGGCCAGTCAGCCTCCTGCTGAGAGGGTGATTATCGCATTATCTTAGGCCGGTAAATGCGGGATTTAATAACGAATGGCGGCAACGTGATAGGATATTTGAAACTAGTGTGTGTGGTCCTTCAATCTCATTACGTTCCATGATTTTAACTAGAATTTCTGGTTTTAAATCGTGTTTAGTAGAGCGGGAGCCAAGGATGGGGCAACATCATTCGTCAAGTTCCATAATCTCAGCTTTGACACCTTGGTAGTTAGTTGGACCCTCTATATCAGGGCCAAAAAAAAAAAAAAAAAAGGGATGTGGGTTCACTTTTTCACATAGGGGTCATTTAAGTTCCACAGGGTGTCACAAACTTTAAATTACTCCATCATGTTGAAATGTATGCCATATTGCCGTTAGTCTAAGGATGACAAAAGGTCTAGTTGTACATCTATGAAATTGGTTTTAGAGTTATTGGGTACAAAATGGCTAAAAGTGCAAAAAAGGTCAATTTCATTGTACAGGGTCAAAATCAAGAAGTGCTCAATTTGTTATACAAAAATGACAACAAATTGTTCGTCTAGCTTATGTGTCAAAATAATAATAGTTTTGTAGCATCTGCATGCATAGTTTATAATCATGTGACAAAATAGGTTATGGGCAACATAATCCAATTGGCACTGACCTTCTTTGACCTTTATCTCGCTAAGTAAACATTTAACATAATCAAACCTATACTTTTTGGGAGTCCTCATTCCTCAGGCAATAATTTGCAAGCATTTAAAATATAATCAGAGTAACTTTCAATGTTGACCCCTGTACAAATTGAGTTTGACCTTTTTTGCACTTTTAGTCATTTTATCCAATAACTCTAAAACCAATGGTCAAACTATACATTTTTGGAATCCTTGTGACTTGACGGACAATATGACATACATTTCAACATGATTGGAGTCATTTAAAAGTTTGACCCCCTGTGCAAACCTAAATTGGCCCCTATTGAAAAAGTGGTACCACAATTTGACACCACTAACTACCTTGCATTGATGTAGAGGGTCCATACTAACTACTAAGGATGTCAAACCTTAGATGTAGTCGGGCATGAACGAACTCCCTAAATAAGGACCCTATGATATTCTGCTCCTTCTCTATAGGTGTTACATGTTAAAACTTCATCTTGTTTCCGTCGGGAGGAAGGGAGGGAAGGTACCAGTGCTATTGATATTCATCGGACTGACGTCACGAGAGAAAATATCTTTACATGCTCGCTCAAAGATATTAAAGCATACAATTTATTTTTTAAAAGTTTTGACCTACTATTAAAAAGGTATGTATTGTCTCATGCTTATATTTGATACACTATGTTATTTCATGGATAACCGTTTTGATGACATTTAAACAATGAATGGATATGTTTTCAAATCCCACCGACCCATATTTTGCCACGATTAAGCTTCTAATGTGATATTGATATATGATATGATATTAGATATTCTTTTGTTGATCAAAATGCATCTTAGTTCTATTTCTTAAGTATTTCGTTTCCAATGTGCTTTGGGTGCATAATAAAATTGAATTTAAAAGATGAGCAATTCAGAGAAATCCAGAAATGAAAGCAATGGTTTTAGAGATGAGGAAACAGTGACAGGATGATTACGTTGGGAGATTTTTTAGTAATTTCCGCCAAAAATTGGATTTCGGTACAATAAATTGTATTCGAATTGCCCTTTTTGTAAACAACAAATCTGGCTATGAACTAACATTTGATCATCTAATTTTTTTTTAATTGAGGCAGAATAACTATGGGTTCTTTAGGACAACGATATCAAAATATGGTGGTCTATTACGTACAAAAGCGACCAAAAATAAGACTGTGAATTGGAGGGTACCATGGATGCATATGAACGCCCCAAACCCTGGTCAAAGTACCGAAAAGAGGAGACAAAGCTAATTTCAAACATATGAAAAAGTGTCCTTTTATAGAGAAATTTCAATTATTAAAATTAAATGTTTATGGGAAATTGCCAATTAAACTACTTGGAGTGAAAAGGTGATTCCCGTTCTTCATGAATTCCATACACTCGCTTTGGAAGCCACGATTGGAATTGATTATTATGCCTATCCCATAGGGGTATTAAAGTCATTCCAAATATCCATGTTCAGGTCATGATCAATGCATAGTGGTTATATGCAGTGCACTTGACATCCTTGTAGATCATGCCCTGACAATGACTATTAGAAATTAATTCAATACCGCCATTTGGAAGGCATATAGTAAATTCCAGTTGTAATTTCTATATGGGGTGTATAGAATTCGCCAGGAACATAATTAAAACGTCAATTTGTTTCCACAATGGTACTCTTTAAAATACTCCATACTTGAATTAAGGCTGAAGTGTCATAATGTGAATCGTCTCTATGTGTCAAGCGTGGGGCGGCAAAATTTCCATCGAGCGTAGAAAATACGAATTAAAAGGGACAATTCGCTAGTACTCTCCACCAAAATTAATTTTGCATTTCAAATTTGATGAAGGACGATCATGTTTCATGAAACCTACTTCCTGGGTTCGCCAGTACAAGGTATGTAGGAAAGACTGTTAACATTCTAACAAACATTCGATTGAACTATAAAAAGGAAAGAGGCGGAAATTTAAGTATACGCTATAGCTGATGGGTGTAGCCCGTACTACGTTTACTAACGATAAATTTATTTTGGTTACACATTAGTACTACATCGGTTAGGCTAAATTTGTTAAATTCGTAAATTTATACAGCGCATCTACGACATCATTGCATTTCACCCATACATGGGGAAATCGGTTGCCCGGAGATGACCTGCGGGAGAAGAAATAAACGGAAATTAAATTAATTACTATGGGGCCCTTTGGGAATCGAACCTGGGTCCGCTCTCGAAACCTATACGTAACTCTACGTGCATATTAACTGATGAGTATGTCCTATATAATAGGGATGCTCAACTTGATTCTGGTATCAATAGATAGCTTTTCATTGACACCAAAGAGTCATAAAGTTTGCATGACAGCAAAACTGTCAATTTCCAAAGACAGCCATACCGTAGAATAGACGAAAATCTTTCACCAAAAAAGTTAGGCATATCAAATTTTCATGCGAGTTTTGGCTTTAAGTGATGGATAATGACTATTTTGTGCACTTAGTACAATAGACCAAGACCGTGCATGTGTACACTATTGTGAAAATGTTATCAATTTGCTTTCTTGCGCTTGCGTTCAAACTCCCTTGAATATGTCATGTAGCTTAAATCTTTTTAAAAATGCCATATTCAGATTTTCCTTGACAACAAAATATTATTTTTGATTTTAACCGTAACCTATATACATCAGTCAAACAATGGCCTGTCGAACTGTACAGGTGTGTAAGTCATCCTACCCCGACAACAGCAATGTTAAGAACATGAACCAGTAATCTTCAAGAACATACATTGTTGCAAGAAGAGAGAGAGCAGAGAGAGAGAGAGAGAGCAGTGAGTGAGAGAGAGAACAGAGAGAGAGAGAGCAGAGAGAGAGAGAGAGAGCGCGAAAGAAATACGATTGATTATCATTGATAGGAATATCATTATTGACAATTTAATTAATGTTTGAAATCGAAAATAAGAACTAACCTGGAAATTAAAGCTATAGGTGGATAATGAAAAAAGAAAAACAAATAACAACTTTCTAACAGCCAGTCCACTATTTCCATTGCATGAATTTATTTAACACCTTCTTCCGAACCTACTTTTCATAAAGTAGGCTCGCATAAGTAAAATGTGAAGGTAACATACGCTTCCAGGGCACTATCTGACACCGATTTTGTTGGACTACAAATTGAAGAAAAGAGTTATAAGGCTGTAAGCATTGTGTCCATGCCACCATCTTAATGTCAGTTAGATATACAGATAGTTAACGTTTCCAATGAGAGCCTTAAACAACCCACAAGCAGAGATAGTTTGTACTAAATTTTTCTTCTGCTCGCCACTAATTTTACATTTTTAAAAAAGCGTCTCACAGAAAAGTCACATGACCATTGCGAGACAAAAACAAAATTCAAACATCATGGGCAAACGTGAGTATAATGTACCCGACGCTGTATATGGTTCTTCGTATTTCAACTTTCAGATTGATCATTAAAAATTGTTGTTTAATGTCATCGATTTATAACCAGCTGAAACGGAACCGTCGGTCTGCATCTTGGGACCAAAATAGAACTGGGGGACTGGAACTTTGTTAGCATTTCAGTCCTGGAGGAGGGACAATGGTCGCTCAAAGGGCAAAATTTCCATTTTTATAAAAAAAACATCAACCAAGTATTGCAGTTTCTTGACATATTCGGAATCACCATGATAAGGTATTGCAAAGGGAGCACAAACAGCTTAGTTTTAAGTCAATGGTTTTAAATTGCACCAAATGTCCAGGCTTATCGCAGGTTATTTAGGAAGCAAACGCTACTGACCTCTGTGTTCATAACCTTATATTGAGAATTATCAGCAGTGGGAGGGCTATATCATGACCAACAAGGACACCGTAGTTCGAACAAAAATTGTCAATGGGAACACAAATAAAACAAATAAATAAACAAGCACAAACAAACAAAGAAATACGAGCAAATGCTTGGAGTTGACACAACGAAATAAAGTGGCCCATGTTTGGTGACAATAAAAAACAATGATATTCATGTAAGCCCTCTAAAAACTCTGCTTGTAGTCAAGTGAGAATGGGATTAAACTATTATAATGCGTCACATACCTTTTTAACACAAAAGTCGGCTAAAATTCCGAATTTTACTTACTTTAAAATTTTAACCTTAGCCTGGCACTCTTAATTTGCTTTTTTCAAACCAAAGTCAGCCAAACTTTCTTACGTAGGTTGGAATCTAAACAAATTTCCTAGCGCCTATATAATAACCATTATCAGTGCAGACAACGACTTACTTGTACGTACACGTACAAGTACCAACTATAAAGAAATACAACATATTTTACAAAATCTTCTCGCGATTCTTCAGTTTGAGACGAGAAAGGATACAAATTTCAAGATACTAATGCCAAACAAACATTATGAACAAATAATTATGTATGTGTCAAATTTTGAGTATGTGTGACATGTCATGGTGGGAAAATTATGAAGTATGTTAAGTAGTTGTAGACGTTTCTTCTGCACTGATTTTACGAAAGTCTATACTATATATGGGTACATGTACAATTGTTGAAGAAAATAGATTCGAGAACTGTCCATACATATTAGTATCTTACAGTTTTTGGCACGTGCTTGTGGCAATTAAAGAAATATGCACAGGAATTGTGTGGAATCTCGTTCGTGTAAATAAATAAATCTGACGCGTATGGTTACGGTTTGATTTTTCATTTTTTTAAATGTAGGGATCTCGATAACGGCAGTGGCGGCACCAGACAAAAAGGGGGGGGTAAAAAATTTCCCCCCCAAAAATTTCTTGCCCCCCCCCAGCAGTTGCCCAACTCGGTCGAAAGAAAAATGAAGGATTTGGGGCAAAATTCAAGTGATTGGGCCAAAATCAGCGAATTTGGCAACAAATTGGTGGTGAAAATTTCCCAAAGTTTCATATTTCCCCCCCCCAGTAATTTCACTTTGTGCCACCCCCCCAGATTTCCTTTGCCCCCCCCCCCCCCCGTTTGCCCCCAGAAAAGAGGTCTGGAAAGGTAACGATATTGTTGGGTTTGGTAGGTTTTAGAGAGTAGGAATATATACTATAATTGTAGTGTTAGGGTAGTGCTTAGGAACTATAATGTAAAAGTAGATGGTATACAGTTAGGATCACGATTATATAGGGTAAGGTTAGGTCAATCGAGAACCGTTACCGAATGTGCATTGTTAACCCTATTTAAAAGAACCACTCTTTGAAAATGTCATCATGTAATTTCACGCAGAACAGTTTTTCGTAATTAATTTTGTTGATATGGAATCAAACACCTCTCAAATAAGACAATAACAGGTCATTTTAAAATAAATTACTAATTGTGGCTTTAACACTAGCCCGTGCGTGTCAATACAACGATGCATGCGTACTCGTTGGGAAAATTTCGTCGTTTACATGGAACTGTGCGAGGTGAATGTTTCTCGGGGCCATCCTCTTGTTTTGCAGACTTCTACAAGCTTCGGGCGCTGAGGAAGAACAATTGTCTGTGTTCTAACTACCTCGTATGGCGTTACAATGGCGTCATCAAGTCCGCGAGGTGGCAAAACAACAATTGGCTATTTTTCCACAGAAAAATAGGTGAACATGCAATTTTGCGCTAAAAAACGTAGGAATATCGGATTTTCATGCGGGGTTTCAGCTCAAATGATGGCTAGTTTTACAGAAACATTTGAGTTAGAGCCATACTGTGCATATATTTTCAAAAAATGCCACCATAAAATTCTGTGGGGCAACCACCCCCTTACCATTCGACGTTGGCAGCATACCCTAACCCGGTGAATGTGCTACCGACCTTCACATTTTTCGTTTAAACGGACCGGAAAAGGATGAGAGAACGATACCTAGAAGCTTTTTCGCATTTAGAGCACGGAGCGAAGTTCACTGGGTAACCCCCCGGTACAGACGAGGGTTAATTAGAAAGTGTTTTTTGAGATGCCCCCAAACTAAAATGCTCAGGCTTACCGCAGATTATATAGAGAAGCCATCTCTACTATGCTGTGTTATAACCATATATACAGAACTAGCATGGGAGGGTTATATCATGACCAAACAGTAGGACCACGAAGTTTTACGAACAAAATGTCATGTCACTATTTGAAAACAAAAGAACGAAGAAACAAACAATCAAACAAACAAAACAGACACACGAGCAAGCGTATTGGAGTTGACACAACTAAATAAATCGCCCGTAGTTTGTGACAATAAAACAATACGATTATTGCAGCCCCGCTAAAACTCTGGTTCTAGTCAAAGTGAGAATGGGATTAAACTAATTGTAATTACACGGGGGGGGGGGGGGACTTTTATTTTTTTAAACATATTAAACAAAAATGTGGTCCCAAAATTCAAGATTTGACTACTTTTATTTAAACTTATCCCGACACTTTCATTTGACTTTTTCAAATTTAAGCCAAATCTATAGTGGTGGGGATTCTAAACAAACTTCCCAGCGGCTAGCAAATATAGCCATTATTCATAAGTCTACCGTTAATATTAAATATGCTCTGAGAAATGTTCATACATTATTTTGGTACTTCAAGTTTTGGCATGTGCCTTTGGGTTCATTAAAAAAATAAGTGCGGAATCTGTGTGTAATCGGGTACGTGTTAGAAACCAAATATATCCGCACCGCGTTTGGTTACGGTTTGATTTTTTCAATTGTAGCAGAGCCAGATTATAAGGTAACGATATGCGGGTTTGTGAGGTTTGAGATTAGGACTATGTTTTTAGTATAGGGTAGTGTTAGGGTAGTGCTTAGGTACATAATGTAAAGGTCTCTGGTTATTACAGTTAGGATCACGATATATAGGGTTAGGTCAATCGAGAACCGTTACCGAATGTGCATTGTTAACCCCTATTTACAAAAGAACACTCTTGAAATGTCATCATTTAATTTTCACGCAGAACAGTTTTTTAAAAATTCATTTTGTTGATATGGAGCAACACTCTCAAATAAGACCAATACATGGCATTTTTTTAAAATAAATAACTAATTGTGGCTTTAACACTTTTCGTCGTTAACATGGAACTGTGCGAGTGAATGTTTCTCTGGGCCATTCTTCTAGTTTTGCAGACTTCTACAAGCTTCGGGCGCTGAGGAAGAACAATTGTCTGTTTTTAACACACGCATTTAGTAATACACTCCCCTTTAGTTGACGTCTACGGGTGAACATAATTAAATCAAACATATTTTTACAACAATGTGAATCAATAAACGCAAAATGGTGTATTGAATTACGTTACAATTATATATGTTATGTTGTTTGCTACTAAACCATAACATTTCTAAATATTCTCACTTAGTCTTCATTCCCAACTTTCACATATTTTCTTGTAAAATTTACACTACAGTCTACTCGTATGCCCCCTAAAACATATTTGTTAGTTTAGTCTAATATGTTTAGTTTCTTCCTTAGGGTTACTTCGAAGGTTTAATTCGTTCTTTCTCTCGGTGTTTAGTATGAAATTTCTTTGGATATACCTCTTTAATCTACCATTACCATTACGATAACTGTATTTGCCTTTTAATCTGTCATATTTTGTCTACATATAATTCTCTTGGTATTTATCTCCTAGTCGGTTCTTAAGCCATCATTCTATCGTTGTAATCTCTGAATGTTCATCATTTATTTGAGTCATTTTCTAGATATTTACAATTTATTTGATATCCTTGATATAGAGATTTAAATGCGGAGAACGTTATTATATAAGTATGCACATTTTAACTAAAACTGTTTGGTTTTATGAAGCATTTTTTAAAATAAAAACTATTTCCAACCCTCTGAAAAATTACAGAGAAATAAAAAAATGCAATATACCAGCATATGGTTATGTCATTGACACTGCTATCTCGCCGTCTTTAAGGTTTACAGATTTTTAATATTATCTATTTCCTTTTTTTCCTGGAAAATTAAACTTTTCACCGTTTCAAATGTAACCATATACCGTTTTCTTCTTAAGCATTAATGCATACAACATTCGCTTGAACATCCGAGAATGTAACTAGACCCACCGTAATCGATATACTGAAATTGATCTGCTAATTTTGAATCATCCTTGACAGCGAAGAGAATACGCCGTGTTTAATACAATGGCTCGCTAATTTAACAGTAAAGGTGTAGGGAGGGAGGGAAAACAACTCTAAACCCTTTCTCTCTCTTTGCCTGTGTTTGTATTTGTATTAAAAGGACACGCACAGAAACGTGCGAACCTGCTTGGAGTGGGGTGGTCAGTGGCTGCGCCAGACTTTTTTTTCTGGGAGGGGGAAACGGGGAAAGCGATTTGGGGGGGGGGTGAAAATTTGGGTACAAAACATTCAAAATTTAGAGGTTTTTAACAAATTTTAGTCCCAGATCGCAGATATTTATCCCAAATTGCTGATTTTGCAAAACAATCCGTATTTTTCTTCTATTGCCGGGGGTGGGGGACAAACTGGTGGAACATTCCATTCCCTGTGCCCCTTTCTGGGTGTAGTGATTGATGGCCTGGTAATATACAATATGATGCGTGATTATCTTGACAGTACATTCATGTTAATGTTTACTCTGATGACGCTATGATGTAAGCAGTGGTAAATCCAGCCCGTGTTACAACAAGTGATACTATAGAGTTGGGCGCATCAATACGTGTTCTACAAGCCGACCCTTTTAGATATAACTCCCAATATCAAATATACATTGGCTTGGCTGAATGAGCATAATAGAAATTTGTTCTCAGAACTTTTAAGAATTGTAACATGCTCAGTTAAGTGATTGCATGCAATAATATATTGAACTATGTATAACAGTTCTTTTTGTGTGTTATTTGGGATTTCTGATTGTCCATACTTTACAAAACATTCATTTATCATGAACAAATTTGGGTCAGAATAACATGTTTTTATCTTGAACTGTTTTTTAGGACATAAATTCTAACACAATTTTAATGAATACATCTCCAAGGCAGCCTCGAAGTCCAAGTCATATCAAATATTCATTTACTCACTTTTGTAAAAACTAATTTAATTGCCATGGGAAATAACCTGCAAACTACTTATAAAACTTATTTCATACTAATCTTGTTCTGTCTAATCTTGATACTTTTCTGGGAGGCTGGATATCTATCCAGACTAATCTCCTCCACTGTTATGGTACGTGTTATTTCAAACACTTGTCCCTAATGATGCGAACTAAATGTACCAACCAGATCTAAACTAACGAATAGCAACTAGTAGATACTGGAATGGTCGGTAAGATACTGGCATGGTAGTCTTCTCTCCTCTCACAATTTTGTTAACATATTTTCGAGGTTTACTACGAGTACCTAATTGTTGCAAACCTAATATTGAAAATTATGAAATCTAAATCTAAATTTTGACAACACCCAAACTGTGTAAAATGTTCATTTAACAGTCTCTTGGTCTCTATGGTAAGCAAACTAATGTGAAAATATTGACTGCTGTACTTTGGGTTTGGTCTCACATCCGTCCACTTCTCAGTCTGGTGGTTGATTGGACTGGAGCTGTGGGGGTGGTGCTTCTCCAGAGGTTGAGCGTGATGCTGTTGCTGTGCTGGAGGTTGTACGAGTTGAGCTGGGGTTGGAACTGGGCTGGTGACCTTGTTGTGATCCTTACTGGTTGATGTTGGGGCTGCACTGGAACATGTGGGTCTTCCTGTGCGTGTTGCGGGTTTTCAGCTACTGGCAGTAGATCTTGCTCGTTTCTGTTGCTTCTTATTTGGGGTTCCCGTGTTTACCATATATGACCGTGGCTTTTCAAGGATCTTTGTAACTGTTCCAACGATCATAATCCCTTGGTGTCTTGAGACTACAGTTTTGAATTTACTTTTAGGGGTTTTAGGGGTCTTTTGCGTTCTTGTCCGTATGACGCTTTCTGTTGGCACCTCTTCTTGTATATCGTTCTTTCGTTACAGTCTTTTTCTTGATTATAGTTGGTTTCAGAAGTGCTTTGTTGGTGGAGATTTGTTTCTGGGGGCTCTTGACATAGTCTCTGTGCTGGAGTCCGAGAACATGTCCCGTGGTATGTTGCGACCATTCATTCAGCAGGTTTTGATATATGTCTGAACCGTCTCGTTTTGTCTTCTCCAACCACGCTTGCTTGTTTTAAATAACCGCATTTTCCCGCCGAGGCCATTTCGATTGGCATCCGGACTGCTGGTTATGTGAGTGAAGTTTTCCAATGCTTTTTTGCGAACTCCTTGAACTGATTGTCCTGACTACTGTCCTCCATGTCACTTATGACGATTTGTGGTGTGCCAATGGGAGCGAAAGTGGCCACTTCATTTTTTGATTACCGTTGCTGCTGTCCTTGTCCTGAAGGCTATTCATTTCATACCAACCTGAGTAGGAGTCTACCACAACTAGATAAGTTGGTACTAATTCCACTCGAATATGTCTGTATCAACTCTCGTCCATGGTAATCTGGTAATGTCGTGTAGAATTGTAGTTGTTCTTTGGTATGCGTGCGCTTTAAGGCATTGCACCTTGGCATGACGAAACATGGTTGTATGTCATCCTTCATTGTTGTCCAATAGACAATGTCCGGGGCGCGACGCTTTGTGCTTCCACTCCTGGTTGTCCTCTGTGTAGTATTTCTACTTCTACGTAGGACTTCTGGAGATAACTTTCGGATGACACTCTTTTGTCCCTCATGACGATCCCTTGTCTACTATGTTCATCTCTGAAGGGGTAAGAAGCTGCTTATTTGTTGGCACATGACTTTTGCCGTGTTTGGCCTCCACAAGAATGTGTCCGTCACTTTTGTAGTGTGGATCTTGTGTTGTCGCGTTACGCAGTTCTTCTGTCTTGCATCAGATATGCGTGACCGGGTCACCCACTTCTAATCATCATGTCTTTGTCTTCTGTATTTTGTGTTGGTGCACGAGACAAGGTGTCTGCTACATACAACTCTGCACCTTTCTTGTAGACGATGTTTGTAGTCGTACTCTGCAATTGCATCTTCGCTTCTGTAGACGAGCCGGCTTTGTGGAGTGGTTTTTTTTGACAATTTGTGACTAGAGTTGATGATCTCTTTCTATTGTATTTTCTAGGGGACAGTAGATATACTCATGAATCCTTCTTGGTTGCAAACGATGCTCAAGCTCTTTTCGATCTGTGCATTATCTTGTTCAGTCTCAGTCATGGTTCTTGAAGCAAAAGCTATTGGCTTTTCATCTTTAGACACCGCATCCTCTACCTCCATACTGCGATGCGTCGTCGCATGTGAGAGTTACTTGCTCTGCGTCATAGTAGCAAGAACCTGTTGGACTGGTAGCATCCAGTCATCTTGTCAATGCTGCTTGGTGCGTGGTTGCCAACACCATTGTATGTCCTTATTAGGAGTTGTCCAGGGATCGTATGTCTCACTGAATTCTCGAGAATTTGAAAGATAATTCACCATGCCGAGGAAACGACTAAAGCTGCGGGCTGTCGGGAGCTGGTACCTCAGTTATCGCCGCATCTGTCTGGTCTGACGTTAATCCCATGTTGGTTATTAGATGTCCAACATAGGCTACTTGTGTTTTGTCTGAATTTGCATTTTGCTGGATTCAGTTTCAAGTTCCCGTTTCTTTAGCTCTATCAAGGACACGTTTCAGGTTTTGATCATGTTCTTCCATATCTTTACCAACGACTGACCGATCGTCCACTATATGTCACATGGGTACCCGGAGAAGATTGCTCATGGATCTTTGGAAGACTTCACTACCCGACGAGATTCCGTAAGGCGTTCTCAGGAATTTGTAACGTCCCTGAATTTGTTAAACGTTGTCAAATTTGTAGACTTGCATGTAGATTGAATCTTCCAGAAAGAGTTTTGGCATCTAACCTGTGAAGATGCGTGCATCGCTAGATTGTCTACAATTCCTCCACAGTTTTTCATATGATGGGTGAGGGCGCTTCAACGGCTTTGATTTAGATCCTTGTGCAATGCACAGTCTTAGTATTTCGTTTGTTTGTTTTTTTGAGTTGCACCATTGAGAACCCATTATGTTTGGTTCTCCACAGGCACAATTACACCGAGTTTTGTCATTCTGTCCCAGTTCGTGTTTGACTTTTGTCTTCCTAGGGTAAGGTACCTTTCGTGAGGCTTGATGACTGGGGTTACATTTTTAATCCCATGTCTTTGTACTTCCTGGGAGTTCACCTAGAGAGTTATCAAACAACTCTTTTACTGTCGATCTCTGGTGGGTTGGTGTCTGATATCTCATGAACTCATTTTGGTTAATTGCATGAGTTGTAGTCGTCAACTGCCTGTGTCCCCAATTGGTGAATGGATCTCCTCCACGATGTAGAATCGAGTTCTATGGTACTTCGTTTGGTTAATAACGTCAGTGTGGCTTACCGCAGTGTGCGCACTTGCGTACCACCATATGCAATTACATTAGGTGTATCTGTCTTGTCTAACCTATCTTCTGCTGTGTTGTTTTCTTTAGAATGCCGGTCTTGGTAAAACGTTGCAGACCTTTTCTCCTGGTCCGATTTTTCAGTGTTACGTCTTCATCATTGATAGTACCGAACTGTTGTCTGGATGTTTGTTGATCCGTGCGTTTATACTGATGTCTTCAACAGTGAAGAATTCGTCTTCATCATCTGTTGCTCCACATCTAACCGGTAGCTAACTCATGCACTTTGGTGTTTGTATTGTCGATGATTTGGATTACGACGCTTCTAAAACTTTGTTGCGTTCTTTTGTCTTGTTTCATGGTAGTGGAAGTAAACTTGTCTTGCTAGTCTCTGCATTGTGGCTGCGTGTTGCCTAACAACCACACTTTTTGCATTCTTTTTTTCGAAATGCAAGGGCAGCGATTTCTTGGATGTGAGGTTCCACACCCTTTCCGCACAATTCTAATCCAAGGCGACCTGTTTTGGTTCTTTATTTGAGGGCATTACATTGGTGGGGTCACTGTGCTTTAGTCCTCTCTCTTTGTTTCAAGACACTAAACAAATCTGTATGGATCTATCCAAGGTGAGTCCGCTTTCTCTGCGAAGAATGGCTTTCTGACGGTCCTCGTGTCATTGCCGCACACAGTCCTTGTCCCTTATCCTCATCTGTTAATTGGACCATATCACAGTCCTTAGCTTAGTCCGCCAACATGCTCCGTAGCTTGGATACTCTCTTAATTCCTTGATTCCATCTGGTTAGACTTAAAAATAAGTCAGGAATTAAGAGAGTACCTTCTTCAGGTTCGTGTCAGAGTGGTAATTTGTGTCTTTCAAGAATGGTATTTTTCTTTGGAGTGCACAATTCTCTAAATTTCTTCTTCAAATCAGGGAGATTTTCCTTTGATCACAAGGGTGGTGACTTTTGGCCTCTTCATTTTTTATTGCAAGCCTTGATAGGTAAAACTTCGACTCTTTGCCCCATTGATTGCTTCATTCCCATCACATTTAGGCAAAAAAGAAAAATAAGCCTTTTCTTTGTCTGATTTATTACCGTTAGCAGCCTCTATGTATATATCAAAGTCTAGCTCAAATCTTCGCGCCAGTTTTCAGCGACATTTCCTGAATGAAAGAATGTCTGGTCTTCAATTCCCATAGTCGGCCATGATAAATTATTGTGTTTACGCTTATCCGCGTGTGGGTCGTATCCTTGTATTAATTACTTAACTTACGATTTACAATACCTCATAATCTGGGCTAAATAATCACTTCAAAGTGACAAATTGCCAAACCGGGTTTCATTATGAAAATAAATATTTCAATCCCACTTCTGCCACCCAGTATGTGATTGATGGCCTGTAATACACAAGAGATTCGTGATTTATCTTGACATTACTTCATCATGTCATGTGTTAATGTTTACTCTGTACTACGCCATGATGTGCAGTGGTAAATACAGCCCGTGTTACAATGTGATACATATAGAGTTGGCGCATATATACGATGTTCCTACACTGTGTACGTAACTGGGGGGAGGTTAGCGCACGGGGGGTTACTTTTGGCCAGGTGCTAGTTCCCTATTTTATGCTACAAACATCAAGCCACGAGGATCCCCCTGGGCGAGATTACGGTGTATTTGAATGTGGTGTATAAGAGTGGGTGTGTAGAGGTGGGTCAGTTGGATGTTTGTGGCATTGGTGTACGTCTCTGTTTTTTGAATATTTTACTTACTATTTAATTAAGCCTTTTTCACTACCCGCACGCCTAGCCACGATCCCGATTTCGTTTTTCTTTTTTAAGATGTCAAAAAAGAAAAGAAAAATATGCGTAGTCTTTGGCTCATATTACAAATTTGTTTTTATTTGGTTTCATGCCAGTGTCCTGAGTATTTGCTGTTCGTCATACAAACAGAGCTTTTTCTGTTTTTACTGTTCGGCTGGGTTGGCGAATGAATGTCACTTTAAGCTGGTCATCAGCACTTCTTAAATGACATGATAGTCCTATTGACGACGTGGGTGTTCATTCTTCTGTTTTTCATGGCCGTTCACCACTAATTTCCAATCATTTTGCGTTTTATTGTAATTCATATATCAATCTAATAGGGGTCACATCTATGCAGGCAATTTCATGCATTTCTGTAGCAGATTATTTGTTATTTTTTTTATATAATATCAAATTGACTTAGAGTGAGTTTTGGCAGGTTTATCGATATACATTCGGGTTTAAAAATGTTCAATTTGACCCATTAAAGCAATACGACGATTTCTAACAGTGTATATGCATACGACCATCACTTTCCCCAACCTACCGTGATAAGTATCGGTTTAATACTTCCCTCAATTTACAATTCCTCTCTCCCCAAAACTGCATTATTATCACATGCATACAAGAATTAGTCCTCAACCCTATTGCTGAAAGCAATCAGTTGATTGTGGTCACCCCATATCTCATAAAGTACCTTCTTCCTTATTCCATTGTTAAAAGTATCGAATATAGGTAACTTATGGCTCATTTGCATCCCTGACCTTACTTCCAAACCCCATTGATAAACGCGTCAATTGATAGGTCACTCTATGTCTCATATGCATTCTACCTCTCTAAATCTCATTCTGTAGTTGATAAGTCTCACATGCACACAGTGACTTACCTTCCCTACAACCCTTGTTTATAAGCTCTCGCTCCAAGTGTGAGTTCCGTAACTTTGTATGTAAGCAGATCAGACTATTGTTTCACAGTGCATGATGTAGAAAAAAAATACAATATTGAAATCAGAATTGTAGCTCCATTGTGAATGGTCTTTGAAAACAATGTTTTACCCCTAATTTAAAGACGGTATAGCAGAAGTCAAAATGCTATTATATTTGAGTCTTGTCATCCTAAAGTGTCGTAACAATTGCGTAGAATTATTTATTCAATATGGATTTTATGGTTCTAACAGATTTTTCGAAGGCCCTTGACCACTCCACGGATTATTTTTTACTTTGAAGTCATTAGAGACACGTAAATAGTGAATGCTTCAACCTTTTATGGCAAAACTACGTATAACGCGTAATCTCAAAATTGCATTTTGAGAGTATTCACCTATAAAGGTCATCTGTTAGCATTGTCCTATACAGGATTGAAACACATTTCAAATTTACCAGATCATTTTCTCATATTCTTCAATTTGATTGGTTAATGGTTATTTATTTTAGAATACAACACAATTAAGTGTTTTACCATACAAATTAAGAAAACAAGATAATGGCAAAAACACTGTATGTCAAATGGCGAAACATAGAAAAAATCATGAATGGGGGCTTACATGCATATTTAGTTTGATCGTACCCTCTGGAAGTCCCATTCAATCTATAGAAAAGTTATGGAAAAAACTAGTATCTCAAAAAGTTACTAGTTTTGTCATAAATAATAAGGAGATTTTGAGAGCAAAGGATTCATAACTAAAGAGTTCGGAATGGCTAAAAACGTACCAGAGTTAGGATGTGCTATCTCGAACACGAATCTACAGAGGAATTATTGGTCGAGGATCAACAAATGACATAGTAATTAACCTCTCAAGAAATTTCATCAAAGGTAAGAGTGCAAGGTGCTGGGCATGATGTTGGATAGATGATACTCTACCACAAATACTCGAGCCCATGTGTAGTGTAATCTTCAGAATGAACTTATTGTCCAATTCTCTTGAATGATGCCAAACTTAATGGCAAATATGAATTGAAAATGCTGACCACACAAGCAAAAGAAACTGAACTTGAAACGAGGTCAAAGCTACACAGATCCCAATTGATAGGGAAAGAAGGATCTGAAACAGATCCAGGACTTAACCAGAGGCAACTCAATGTGCCAAAAACTAAGATACAGAGACAGCCTGCATGTGCTGGCGTGACGGAATGGCCGCCACTATCCCCACAACCTCCGATCAAAACAAACTGAGCAACAGTGGTCACCGTACCAACCCCAAGGGTCTCACACCACCCCCTGGATCCACACCCACCCAAGGATCTAAACCATTCCCTTTGGCTAACAGGTTTAGCATATATCAATGATAACCATGAGCATGAAACCGATTCACAGCCTGAAGAATATGCTAGTTCCTCGAGTTCTTATAAAGCATGCTTCACCCTCGACATGGACACGTCAGAAAGCGAACCCTTCAAAGCTTCTACAAATAATCTCATGGGACCAGTAAACTCGTGTTGTCATTTTGGGCGACTCAATCTCCAACGAATTGATGGTAAAAGGCTATTGAGAAATGCAGATGTAAACAATCTAGCCAGAGCGGAAGCCGTATCGAGCAAGTATGTGATGATCTTGCTAAATATCAGTCAGTTATATCACAGGCAGACTCTGTGATCATACATTGGGTACAAATAACCTACAAAGGGATAATTGAATGAAATTGAGAGCAAACTAACACAACTACAGGACAAAAGAAAGACCCATGCTGGTGGTAAATGTGCGGTTGCAATTTCTTGCTGGATTTGTAGGAAAGACACCAGGGCATCAATAGGGTCAAACCTGTGAATGAAATTATCTACAAGATGTGTAATGACAATCGCTGGACTTTTATTGATAACCACTCAGTCATCGACTTAGCCACCCGACACCTTCACACAAATAATAGAGGAATAAGGTTTTTGCGTAGTAATTGCCAAGATTTTGAAGGTGTGTGCACCGTACTTGTTTCCCGGACAATTGTACCCACAAGTGGGGCGATCTATTGTGACTTAATGAACAGTGACTTAATGAACAGAAAAAAACTCTGATAATACTGGTGATTTACTGTAAATGTTCATGTTGATACCTGTAACAGTCATGATGCATTAATCTGATGATGATATCGTGCATACAAGTGTCGTATAATTAGAGCATAAAAGGTTATGATTTTGGGAACCGGTACTCTCTTTCCGACGAATTGAACCAAGCGATACCATTATTTTAAGTGGAAGAACGCGGCTGGAGGCCAAGTTCTTCCACCCCGGCAAACAATACTGTTGTCGCCGGGTTCCAATTCGTCGTAAAGAGAGGTACGGTTCCAAAATCATACTTTATTCTCATTCTAAACAGCTTTATCATTTAAGGTAATCTTCAGTAACCCAATTTCGCGATGCTTACGGCTTAATACAACAAGGAAGGACTGCCATCACCCAGTGAAAACAACCGAACAACCCACTGAACGTAACGATCATACGCAACGATCATACGCAACGAGGACGCAACGTTGCAGGCGCGGCGCGAAGTAGCAAAACGCGGTATGCGCGAGGCTTCAACCTAAAAATACTTCAATACGCAGCGCGTACTACCTGGGTTCATTAAACGACTTGAACCGGGGCATCCGCCAATGAACATTGCTACATTTCAAGCTTTTAAGAATGAGTATCTGATGATATTGGTGTATGCAATTACAGTGGTGTTCATGATACTCTCTAATGTACATGTATCTTCCATACATTATCCCGACACTTCTTGAACGTGATTCATGTAATCCTTTCTTCTGATGCAAGTGATAACCAGGGAAAAAAAGAACAACGATATTTTCTGTGCTTAATTTTACTCGTAAAGCATGAAAAAAGCTACCTGAGATCATGCTGTGTTATTTCTGAAAATCATGATATCGTTGCTATTTCAGAGTCCTGGCTTAGGTACATACAAAGATGGTGAAATTTTTTTTCAAGTGACTATTGTATTTATAGAATGATAGAAATACACATGGTGGTGGTGTTCTTTTAGTGTACAATCTGAGCTTTATCCTGTTTTACGGTGGATTTAGTATGCAATGGGCTTGAAAATTATTGGGCAGATTTAGATACCACAATGGTAAATTTTATTGGTGTTTTCCACAGGCCTCCAAAGTGTCGCAAAAATTATATGGAGTTACTCGATGACCACCTGAGTAAGGTACAGGCTTGTCAAAAAACATATTCTTTAATCACTTTGTGGGTGTTTTTAATATTCACCTGGAATGGGAAAAGGGTGTCCCTGATTGTCAGTTCTCGGTGGTCTGCCATCCGTCTTATTGACACCATGCACTCAAGTTGCTTTACACAAGTTCTGAATGAGCTACTTATGTAACGTACAATGGGGATGACATTTCTGATTTTTTTTTGTATCTGATACTTCTTTTGTGTAATCTTGTGAGTCATCTTTAAAATAATTGGTTGTGAGAATGATGCTGTTATCTTAAACATAACATGTGTAAACAAACCCTCATTCTATTCACAAGGATGTTTATGGTTAGGTAGCAGATTTGCTCTCATGCGTGTAATCTAGTAATAATTTTAAGGCGGTGTGTAAAAGCATGATAGGATGAGATGTGATAAGGTGAAAGTATTCTTACTTCATGCCTAAACATTCTGTTCTAAGAAAAGATTAGAACTGGTTCTAAGTAACCAGGGTTAAACAGAGATATACGCAATGTGTCTACCACGGTAAAAAAGATTTGTCCAAAAAGGGCCAAACAAGGCAAGTCTGAGGTGCTTGGAGGCAATCTAAGGATTGTAGTAACAAACTGAAATCTGTGTGTTAGTACAAGTCATCGTGATTTTCTATCATGTCTTCAGAGGCTTCCAAACATCCTAAGAAATTCTGGGCTATGTTAAGGCTGCTCGTAAAGATTCTCCTCAGATGTTCTTTCAAGGTTGATAACATGAGATCACGGAGGTAAGGACATTCCAAATGCTTTTAATAAGCAATTTTCTCTTAACTTTGGTGGGCTTATAAGCCCCTTGACCTTTCTTCTTGTAGATTTCCGATCAACATGGTGGTTCCCTTTTGTTGTCTCCAGGTATGTTGAAGAGTTTGCTCAATGTTCTCAAAGACCTAAAGACCAATAAATCTCCGGTCTGAGGCAATTTACCTGTGTTTCTTAAAAAATCATGTAGTGTTGAACTTTCCCCCTTCTTATGTACTTATTCAATGCAGCTTGATAGGTGATATTCCAAATCTGAAATTAGCGAGTTGTTCCTATTTTTAAAGGTTCTGGCAAGCCAAAAGATGCTCCCTCAAGTTCCCGTCCTGTGTCTTTGACAATCTGTCTTGTGTAAATCTGGAGAAACTTGTTGGTACTCGATTGATGATATATTGAGGAGAACTTAATATCTTTTGATGACAATCAATTTGGCTTTAGACAGGCAGAAATGTGAAAAATTGGGGTCTAAATTCTTTCATATTATTGGTGAAACCCTTGATGGGCGTGACGGTCGCCTGGTTGACACTGTTTTTCTGATTTTAGCTCTGGTTTTGATAAAGTGGACCACAATATCGACTTAAGAAATTTCATGCTTGTGGTATCAGAGGATCTCTTATTTACTGGATTCAGAATTTTCTCATGGAAAGGCCGCAGAGGGTGATTTACAAAGTTGAATTCTCTGATTGGACTATTGTCAATTCTGGAGTTCCACAAGGGTCATTGGGGATCCCGTTCTCTCTTTTATTTGTTTTTTTTATGTATAAATTGGCCTTTTTCCCATATTTCAATTTGACTGACGATCATACGTTGGTGAGACTATTCGGAATATCAATGATCGTTCAGTCTACAAAATGCTCGTGATAAACGTATTCTTGGACACGTCAAAACAAGCTTCCACTTAATGCCTCTAATGTGCTGTTATGCATTCTCTAGATCTAAGATGGGTGCCAAATTGGATTACTTTGGGTGGAGAAACGCTACCGTCCGTTGATGATTTTAAATTACTTGGCATTACTTTTTCTTCCCATCTTGCCATTTTCTTCACAGGTTGATTCCACGTGCAATAAAAATCTCACGTCTTGTTGGTGTTATTTCATCAGGTGTACATAAGACTAGGCATTCTTGCACTTGATGGCACTTATACAAAGCTCTGTCATCTCATATGGTTTTATGGTGTGTGTGGGCCCATTTAAATTCCTTTATCAAAGGCTTGAGAAATTTCAAAGGAAAATAACTCGTGTGATAAATGTAAAGGAAAAGGTCTTGGGTATGATCATGGTCCACGTTTTAAGGATCGTGATAGGTTGTTGAATTTGGACCTTATGATAAGATTGATGACTTGTTTAAGTTTCAAAGGCGGCAATTGTGCTTCCGACTTCTCAATGGCATGGGTCCAACCTCTTTCATGGATTTCTTTCGTAGAAGTGTTGTGAATAGAAATAGATTTCTGCACTGGCGTGCACGGACTAATTCTTTTCTCAATTCTGTATTTGTTGCCTTTCCTAGACTATGGGAAAGTATTCCTGTTGATATCCGTAATGCTGATTCTTTATATCAATTCAAGTCATTATGTAAGCAGCATTTTCTTATTAACTGATGTCTAACCACTTGCTTATTCATCTGAAATTGTATTTTTGCTATAATTATGCATGCATGTATATCTTTATTTTGCACAGGGAAAGAAATCCACATCATTGTGTTTGGGCTGTGTAGCCCATTTTTCTTTCCCGAGTTACTATTTTGCCTCATGCTTTAATTAGTAACTCAAATAAATATTATTATTATTATTAACCCTTCTGGCATTTAAGACATTTTTAAATGAAAATAGCGCCCCTAAATTTCCCAGAAATAACTTTATCTCAAAGAGTAACAATTTCGAATTACGTAGTTCTGCCATGTATCAGGACCGCTTTGAAGTCACTCTTCAACATGAATTGCATGCGTTCTTCGGGAAGTAAACTCATTAGTCCTACGGATCTTAATATCGGTGTTATTTCAGTTTTGTAAAGCATCCATGCGTTTTGCATCATGAACTTCAACCGTTTTCTTAGTTAGAGGAACATTTCGAAGACCTTGACCACCTGGTGTCCATTCCCCAACACGTACTTATGACACTGGTAGCCTACCTTTATACTAACTAATGCGTAAACTTCACTACTAAGTTCATACTGCGTTCCCGAAACTCCTTCTTCCCTTCTGCCTGTCTATCTGAAAGACACCAAACACTTGGGATTTACCACTTGTTATATTAATATCTTAGAAGCCTAGATAACTTGAACGAATTTCACCCTCTTTACGGATTACTTAGTTAAAACAAAAATCCTGAGTTGTACTTCTGGTATTCCTACGACTGGTTGTTGAACTACCCCAAAGGTACAATACGAACCTACTTTGTAAACAGACTTTGGTTGCTTGAGGCGTATATTTTAAATCACTTAGTGGCAGCCGACGGTGAAGAAGTCACAGTGTTTGGCTTCTTCACCTTATCTGTAGAAGGAAAAATTCAAGACCCAAGCGACTTCTCATTTGGGTTTGTTTTTGACATATTTGTGGTGCTCAAGCTAAGTAAATGTTATGACTTCACAGAGTTTTATTTATCATCAGAACCTGGTATGCTCAGTGCATCTAAACTACCTCTTCTAAACTATACGCTTACCAAACGTTGCTATTTGATAACACTTGCAAGAAATATGAGCAATTGCTAGTAGATGTCGGGTACTCCTTTACAGAAATAGAACTAAACGGAGATAGGATGCATGGTTTAGAAAGTGGTCTACACAAACAGAACATTGAAAGCAACGTAATCAGAACGAAAAATATCTAAGGTGGGCACAATAGCTTTTGTATCTATTGCTTTTAAAGAAATTATCCCGAAAGAGTGAAGATATTTGACATTTGCAGGAATAAGTGAAGGACAAGTCTGTAGAATTCTCATAAGTTAGTTTTCTCAACTGAAAAATTGTCAGAAAAAATACAAAACAGCAGTGTTCGAAGATATAAATCTCCATTCAATTACGTGGAGCAGCGAGTATCCGTACGGACAATAATGGCTAAAATATCCGATTTTGTTCTTATTAGATACACTGTAAATTCTAGCAGGGATGTCAACACCTCGATTTTCCGTGGTAGGAATAACCACGAATTGCCACGAACTCTTGCTGTTTTACGGTTTTTTACAGAATGCAAACATCCAAATTGTTTTCAAAATTGTGGAAGTGATTTCAATAAGGGTCCATTTCATTATGTCTGAATATTTTTTCATGCCATTATGTCCCTTCAAAGACATAATGCATTTATTTAAGTTATGTTCTCTTTAATAATATTTTTGTAACTATGTTGAAGATAATCCGGTATATTTTCATTAATTCGTATGGACAAAGTGAATTTAATCAGACAAGATAAGTGCATTTAGCTTAATCCAGTAGTAAATTAGACAGGGAAATGAAAGGAAACGTTTTCATTTTCGCACTGTATACTACCACTACAAAGGAAAAGCACAATGATCCCAAACAGCGGACCCGGAACACATCAGAAAGGATGGTCGTAATATTCTTAGTGTTTTCATCTAAATAACGCATCAATGAGATTGAAGCAAATTTCACCGAAAAGAAAGACGACATTTCGGAATTTAGTACTTTTTTGTCTAGAATGATTACAGTGTTCGCATCAAATATATAGAGTGCCTATAAAAAGAATGACATTTTATTTTCTTGAAAGGAGATTACGGAGTGAAATGGGTGCTATTCACTCAGAAGTGTACTCCAATTTCATTCTTAAAAGAGGTAAATTCGTCCTGAATTCACTCCAGAAGAGTAAAATTCACTCAACTCTATATATTTTATTTTCGCCAGATTTTTTTTTCGAGAATACCGTAAATGGACTCGGAATCCGCAACTCGCACTTTTTTACATAAGTTTAAAATCGCGAAAGTATATGTATATTTAGGCAATACAATCACAGGATATTTGAACACAAACGACTTTTATATCTACATAATATAAATATACATGATCCTTTGAGCATAAGGGAAATAATTTAATATTTACTAAAATTACTATGTTAAACAAATTTCCGACTCAGACCCATTCCTTTCCGCTTAATTCAATCTATCATTTCCGATCAAGGTTTTAATATCATGTTTGAAAAGTAGTAGTAGCAAATAATTTACATCTTTTGCAATACAAGAGTATGCAAATTTCTCCGCTAAATATTGCATCAGGCATACATGTTCTGCCACTACAGATTTAATTACATTAATGGCAAATATATATTTTACACTCCTTCATGTATTTAAATATTTTTTACATTCTTACGCAGTCTGTATATACGCACTCGGCTTCTCTTAATACCAGTACAATTCGTCTTTTAGCATGTTTGTGCATTTTAATGTATACGCATCTTATTTTTCCAAAAATATAAAACTGTCTATGTTTACGCACTGTAATGGTTAAATTTCATTGCTAAATTATATTATCGATACACTGACACATGTTACAGGGGGATTCCATATCAATACCCTACGGAAAAAGCATTTAAACATTTACTCGCAGCTTAACATAATATCATACGAATGTTCCTTTATGACACACCAAATGTTAATACTGCTTAAAATCGGCGGGTTTCAGTTGTATAGATTAAGGCATATATTGCCGAATGTATTTCTGCCTCTTTGATTTCATTGTAGTAAGCACGGAGAAGAAATTGGAATACTGACTCCTAAATATATCTTCAATAACAGCCTCGTTTCTCGGTCACGACTAACGTACCTTGTAGGCTGGGACGTTCATATCGGTATTAATTGTACTGTTTAAATTATATAGCATGACATATTATTGCACTATATATACCACAATTACAGCACCAAACGCTGATACCCAAGAGGAGGTATAGTGTTCTCCCCATAATGCACTTCTTCCAATACAATTTTGGAATTGCAAGACTGGAATGAGTTCTGTTCATTTAGCTACTTTTTGTCACTATAAATGCATGTGACAACCAGTGCAAAAATTGTATTGGGAGAAGCATTGCATTGTGGGAAGAACACCATACCTCCTCTTCTGATACCCTATGTTCTTGATCATGACCATTATACTCAATTCAATACCGAGTGTTACCGTTATCAACTGGTCAAACTTTTGACAACTCTTAGCCGACTACGGTAGTTACGCCAGTGAAGCGTCAATTGGTACAAGAGACGGATGACATTTTATCGGCTACTTTTTCAAATCCCATGGTTATTGCAATGTTGGTTTTCTTGCTTTTTGTTAACTTCAAAGTACGATGTTGATATCATCACGTCAATTATCCATGACGTCAGATATGACGTCATGCCAACTCATTGCCCGAATAGCAAACTTGTTAGTAGTTGTTCCCTGCGTGTCTAAACAAATGCTAGTGCGTATTAGACCAAAGACTCTGAGAACAATCGATGTCCAGCTCTGCATTTCTCGATTTTTTTCGAAGACCACTGTCTTCCATTGACTTTATCTCGTTTCCGGTCCACACAACCACCATGATTTTCTACCATAAACATTTAAAGTAAACCCTAATGAACCCGTACAATCCATTAAGTGGCTGTTTTGAAGCCATATCTTTTGTGTCTGTGTCTGTATTCCTTCTGGAGTGCAATCGACAAGTTATCGTTTGCTGTTCCTTTTATCCGCCATATTTAGGGAACGTGACAATCAAATCAAACGTTTGTTCACCCTCTTGGATTTTTGGGAATAACATCTGTATGAAAAACACAACTTTGTAATTTAAATACGTATTGAGTGGTCACGAATCCATGGTCTAATTTGAAATCAATTATGAATTTCGTTTTCTGAATGTTGCAATATTTTTGGCCAGTGTGTGTATAATATTAATATTTTGCTTTGAAAGTATACAATCCAGGAATTCTACATAATGTGAATGTATATTTCTAAAAGCCTTGGAAAAATTATTTTAAAGCTTTAAGAACAAAGAAACGACAGAAAACGCACGTATGATTTCCCCGTAGGGCAGATTAGGAGAGCATTCAAGTTCAAAAAGGTAGATTTTCGAGTTCTTTTGATTTTGTTGTCCTATAAACACCTTAAAATACAATCAAATGGACATTTAGGGAAATCAGTATGACCCTTTAAAGTGAGTAACCCTATCGGCATCATCGTACACCATTTTACAGACATATACAAATGATATCCGAAGAATGGGTTCTTCTATTCGCACATGTGGAGCGGTTTCGCGCAAAATTTGTAATAAGACATTTTTGGTAAATTATGCTTCCACTTGAAGAAAAAGAGAATAAGAGAAAAAGAGAAATATCACCATAATCGGATCACCTTTCTTAACTAATTTAAAAAAAATCCTCTTTGTTATTTGCATAAAACGCTCGCACTCTGGTGTAATTTAAAAGTGAAAGTGACTTCGATATATACGGTATGCCCAATGTGCTGCAAACGATGTATAGGGGGTAAAAATATTCTCCCCTACAGGATACTTTTGATAATTCATGGTACATTTCGTGATCCTTGCACATCGCATTCGCTTATTTTTCTTTATATATCCTCCAATAAAGATTACTTCCAAAATTGTAGCTGATTTTCATTACACGTTTTGATGTTATGGCATTAACATCACGGTGTCCCATAGGCCACTCTGAAAAATAGAAAATACAGTATAGAGTATATAGAATCTGCAGGTTAGGATTAGGCACGCATAATATACTTAGGTCAACGGTTCAGATGATATAAAAATCTCAATTTTTTAGGCAAGTCGGGGGGGGGGGCTTGGGGGCTGAGGATCACAAATTCAGTTTGTTGTAAACCCCATCTCAATGGGACTTACGGTTGCAGAGATATAGGCTAGTATTCTCAAAGGGAGTCTAACTTTAGACCCAGGCTTTAACCAGGGTTAGTCCTATATGAATGGACCCTTTTTCCTTTTAACATACTCTAAAGATTTGCTGTAATGGGTGAGAAGATTCCTCTCATGGATGGGCCGCGAACAGCCCATCCATGAGGAATTTTCTCACTCGTTATTTTAAACTTTCGGAGTATGTTGAAAGGAAAAGGTCCCCTCTAGTAGGACTAACCCTGGTTTAAACCCAGGACTAAAGTTAGACTCCCTTTCAGAATAGTAATTTTAATGTGGCTCGGAAGAATGAGATACAAAGGGAGACGAACATTAAAATTGGCTATATAGCAAAATTAATATTAGTGACGAATGACTCGCTTAGCTTAATCACATATGTTTGTCAATCATAACAAGAGTACGTCTGTATGCACGGTCAGGTATAGGTAGTCAGCTTCTTGTCTTTGAAGTTTGAATTGGTCGGTAAGTTGCCTTTGAGGATTATCCCTGTTCACCGTCATAATGGGACACGTGTCAGAATGTATTTGATTTATTTTGAAGAGAGAATGTGTTCTTTTTCTATTCTGAATCTGGATTGATAAGCTTTTAAAATAATATCGGTAGATACTTGTGGATAAAGTGATCTCTATTGGACTGCCCCTGCTCTTGGTCACAAGTGTTAGTGATTTATTTGAGTCAAATAGAGAATTACACTAACATTTTGAATAAAATGGGATAACCGCACCAGGAGTAATATCTCTGGATGAAACCAATAAGGTACATAAATTTAAAAAAAATATTATTTTGAAATAATGATTTTTTTTCAAAATTTTGTCATTGTTTTGGAATTCCATGCAATTAAAACTTTATAAAATGTTTAAAAAAAAAGACAAATAGTTATTTTTTTGCCAGAATATATAGATGATTTTCGTACACCTTAAATAAAGTTTGACGGAACCATTATCCGGGTATTTGCACAAAAAGAGTGAACTGCGCATGCCTACAGGATCGTGAAGAATGAGCCAATTCTAGAGTACGAGGTATGGTATTCACATATCATAATTATACAGTTGGCACAAAAAGTATCTCGGCATGTTTTTTCACTCAGTATTGTGCCAAAGTCCAATAACTGTGAACGTTTTTAAGATATGCAGTTTGTTGCCTATGTCTTGCTCTTTCATTTAACACCTCGTTTGTAAAGAAGCGTGCCCAAATGGCTGACATAGAAGGCCAGAAAGACGTAAAATCCAAAACCAAAAGTTGCAGTTTTTTTAGTTTTCAATGGGCATTGCAGTGTACTGCGACAAGGACACGCTGACCACAAACAATATTGCAAGTAAGCTTTCTCGCTCTATTTGGTCTATGCTATGTATTACTGTTACTTTGTTCACAAAGTTTAGCAATAGATTTAAAAAATATCGCAGTCCTCGGGCCGCTAGTGTCGCCTGCCGTCGCCCATCGTGTCACCTCTAGTACTTTTCCGAAGGTATTGGCATTGAATGAGGGGATGTGCAGTGGATGTAAATTATAATTCCACGCTAAATCTATTGAAACATGTAATCCGATAGCAGAGAAAAATCAATCCTTTGCTTAATGAAATCATTCAAGTCAACGTAAACGCATTTATAGCTACATTAACTCTCAATACATTATGTAGTGTACATTATGTAGTGTACATTAATCGTAATTTGCATCAATGGTATTCAATGTAACTGACTTTTGAGTAATTTGAAAGTTTGACCCCTGTGTAAACTTAAATTGGCCCCTATTGAAAAAGTGACACCACAATTTGACCCCACTAACTACCTTGCATTGATGTAGAGGGTCCATACTAACTACCAAAGGTGTCAAAGCTGAGATGTAGTGGGACATGAACGATGATGTTTGACCCAAGTCCATGCTCCCGCTCTATTTTGTCTATGCTATGTAATTACTGTTACTTTGTTCACAAAGTTTAGCAATAGATTTAAAAAATATCGCAGTCCTCGGGCCGCTAGTGTCGCCTGCCGTCGCGGTTTGTGAATGATAGGCCTCATATGACCTTTGACCTTGACATGTAACGTTTGACCTCATAAACAAATGAGGATTTGCATGTAATACCCATAAACCAAATGAGTAAACTAAATAATTCTAAAAAAAAACAGAAATTACGCCTTCTCTGAAATCATAATGCATCAAGGTAAATTGGATTTCACTTAATTTACCTTTTTGTATATAAAAGCAGACCTATCCCCCTAAAATGGTCCTTTTCGACTTTTTGAAAATCTCATCATCAAAATGTGGAACTTCTTGTCAAATTTAATCTACATTTTGGAACTTTTTAACAATAAAAATCAACAAAATATTGACCTTTTGCTCCTTTTGTGAAATGTTTTGGGACGCCTGTCATCGGTTTCATTTGAATGTCATTATGGCATTACTTTCAGTATTTTGAATGGGATGTGATTCCCGATATGACGTCACAAAATTCCAAGTCCAAGCGCCGAGATTTACAAGTGCGATTCCTAAAAAAATAAATCAAATAAATTTTCTAGTTGCAGTCATTACAGTAACTGGTAACGTAAAAAAACACTAAGTATAATCTTTCTTAAGCATAGATTTAAAAATTGTATCGCGGTCCTCGGACCGTTAGTGTCGCCTGCCGTCGTGCCGTAGCTTGTACTTTGGTGCGATATTGTTGTATTTCCTCTGTGAGAGTTTTAAATATGAAAGAAACATGCTCAAAGTTGTCATTTTTCCATAGACTTCTGTGTATAAGTGAGTTAGTGGTATGTAACCTGAAGATAATTCCTCATTTCCCCAAACTGCATTATTATCATATGCATAGAGTATCTTACTTTCTCAAACCCCATTGCTAAACAATGCTAAAAGTATAGACTAATAGGTAACCCTATGTCTCATATGCATACCGTACCTTCATTCCCCAATTAATAATAATAATAATAATTGTTGCTACAACAACAACAGTATCTAAGCGCTGTAGATAATCACACAAACACACCGAAAAAATACAGTTTCTTAATCTATAAATGAAGTACAATATAAACTCAATATAAACCTAATGATTTTAACAATTCAATTATTAAAAAAAGAAAGAAAGAGGTTCGGCATATGACCAATTTGCCACCCAAACTAACTCACTCTGATAAAAAAGGTATGTCTTCAGTCTAGTTTTAAAAGTGGAAGCAGTTGGTGCATTTCTAACATCCATCGGGAGACTGTTCCGCATACGGGGAGCTGCAATGGCAAAAGCCCGGTGCCCATATACAATCTTACTACGTGGACCAGCACTATGTCAGCCCACCGCTATTAAAATAAGCTCTTAACAGGGCATGAGCATATGTCAGAAATGTATTCCTTGTTCAACATTACATGGGTGTTTAAAGCATTTTAGGCTTCACAATATATAGCCTTTGGACACACTCTTTTGTGTATTAAAAATAAACAAACTAAAATAAACTAAAATAAACGAAAACAAAATAAATATAGCATTGTTGCTTATATTCTGCTATACTTCTAAAGACTTTCTGGGAATTGTGCTCGCAAGTTCCTGCCCTTTTCTATGGCCTGTCAAAGATGGTGATAAAAACACACAGACTTCCAAATGATTTTACTTTATACATTCTTTTTTACTAATTCTCGTAACTGATTACTTCAGATGGCAAAATTTGTTTGTAAATGTAAAGCAGACCAGATATTAAGTATTGATTTTCACAGTGCATGATGTAGAAAAAATTACAATATTGAAATCAGACTGTAGCTTCCATTTTGATGAGCTTTGAAAGCAATGTTTACCCCTAATTTAAAGACGGTATAACAGAAGTCAATAATGCTATTATATTTGAGTCTTGTCATCCTTAAAGTGTCGTAACAATTGCGTAAATGATTTTATTCAATATTGATTTCTCATGGGTTTTCGAAGGCCTTGACCACTCCAAGGTTGATTTTTTACTTTGAAGTCATTAGAGACACGTTTAAAATAGGGAAATGCTTTCAACCCTTTTATGGCAAAACTACGTATAACGCGTATCTCGAAAAATTGGCATTTTGAGATATTTACCTACAAAGGTCATCCGTTAGCATTGTCCTATACATAAAAAATAGCGGGATTGAAAACATTTCAAATATTCACCATATCATTTTCTCTATATTCTTCAATTTTGATGGTTAATGATTAATTTATTTTAGAATTACAACACAATTTACGTAGTTTTACCATACATATTAGGGACAAGCAGTAATGACAACATTTCAATGGCTGAAGATAGAAAAATCCTGATATGGGTTGCTTACATGCATATTTAGTTTGATCGTACCCTCTGGAGTCCCATTAATTTTATAGCAAAACACTGCAACTCATAGAAAATGTTATGGGAAAACTACGTATCTCAAAGTTACGTAGTTTTGTCATAAATAATAAGGAGATTTTGAGAGCAAATGATTCGTATCTTAAAGGTACGCAATTTTGCTAAAAAAATACATTCAGAATGGTAAAACGTACCCGAGTTAGGATGTGCTATCTCGAACACGAAACCTTTCTGGCTTTTAAGACTTTGTTAAAAGAAATTAGCGCCCTTAAATTTCCAACAAATAACTTTATCTCAAAAAGTAAAAATTTCGATTTACGTAGTTCTGCCATATCAGCCACTCTTCAACACGAATTGCATGCCTTCTTCGAGAAGCAAACTTTGTTAGTCGTACGGATCTTAAGTATTAGTGTTATTTCGGTGTTGTAAAGGCTACAACAGCGTTTTGCAATCATGAACTTCAACACAAAGAACTAGTGTTTCTTAGGTTATAGAGGAACAAATTGCGAAAGATCTTGACCACCCTGAACACTGATAGTTTATTTGTCTCTACTTTAGCTACTCTTATTGTGTGTATTTTCTTTATCCCGTCTTACCTTTTCGAATTCTGTCCCTTTTATGGAGAAAGACATCGAACCACCCGTAATTTACCTCTAGTTATATTAGTGATTATGTCAGAATATTTAACTGTAATTATCTTAGAAGTCTAGAAACTTGAGATTTCATCACCACCCGCTTTACGGATTACTTTAATTAAGAGAAAATACTGAGTTGTACTTCTGGTATTCTTACGACTGGTTGTTGAACTACCCCAAGGTACAATTGCGAACCTTCTTGTAAACGACTTTGGGTGTGCCTGAGTGTATATCTTAGATCACTTAGTGGCAGCCGGTGTGGCGAATGGATAGGGTCACAGTGTTTTTGCTTCTTCACCGATCTGGGTAGAGAGGGTGCGACTGAGCGCGAGAGTCAACCCAAGCGGCTTCTCAGGTGGTGGTGGGTTTGGTTTTTGACGTATTTGGTGTGGGTGCTCAATCGTGAAGTGTAAATGTTTGACTTGCGCGGCGGAGGGTTTTTATTTTTAGGGGCGAGCACCGTGGGGGTTATGGCTCAGTGCCTCTAAACAACCTCTTCCAAACTATACCGTAATAAACATTGTGGTTGTTTTTTGATACATAGCGAGAAATATGAGCACTTGCTGGTTAAATTTCGGATACTCTCGTCTGAAATAGAACCAAAACGGAGATACGTGGTTTATGTTTCAGGGGAAACCTCAAGAAAGAGTGGATCGTAGTTACGAATTCATGAGGGCGAAGCCCAATAATTTCGTACTACGAATCCTCTCTTTCGAGAGGTTTCCCAGACTTAAACCATTGCTCACAATGTAAATCCCTGTCCGTAACAAACAATTCGTAAATTTTGCATATTTACTCATCAATTGATCTTAAAGAGTTGAAAGCTGTTAATTGACACGATAAAATTAATTACGATCTCCTTTCCCGAGTCCCGACTCATTACTGTAGGGATGCAGTATTAAATATTGAATCTTGGCTATTGCACATGTGCGTGTCTTGAAGTTCAGGTACCCATTCATTGAACACGCCTGATGGCTGCCAGTTTATACGGGACCAAGATTTAAATTAATTGTATCATTCCACCGGGATTGCACTCTGGATTACACCCATAGTTTCGGATGCACTTACCAGGGAGGAATGGATTTAGGATTAATACCTGGGAATATATTAGCAACGGTATTTATCCATATAACGCAGATATCACTCCTGCAGAATCATACACTTTGTGAAACATATTTAACGACCCGACTCATGAGGGTTTATACAGACAATTTAATTTGAAAATTACTATCCCCCGGAGTATGCCAAGGATTACAACTATGGTACAACTTGTCCAGATTTGCAGTATATAGAAGGTGGTGAATTGTTTCATTTTATATAATACCAAAATTGTCCGGGGAGGGTATCAACTATATGACCATACGGGACGTGCCGCAAATATGGTTCTCATTTTCACCTTCGGTATGTGAAACACTCCTTTTCAATTCATGTTAGTATAGTAATATGTCCCCCCTTTTTTTAAAATGTTATAAAATATTTTGTTGAAATGGAGTCAATTTCCTAAATCTGAACCCAAACTTTGCTAATCCGTCGACATTTTGAAACAATGGCATATTTGTGTTTAAATTTGGCTCCAAATATCGTATCAACATCTCTGGTCTGCTACATACTTTTTCAAACCCAAATTGGTATAGATTGGTCATATTTGCAGACTCCCGGAGGCACGCGTCCGTCCAAAAGCAAATTGCCCCCCCCCCCGGGGGATTGTCTCAGCTCACGCTCCTACCATAGATTGTAAAATTCGATTTAGCTGCATTGATAATGTTTTTTCAGTGTCTTATAGACAGTTTAAAAAAATGAGCCAAAAGGCAAATAACGATAAAACAAATCCAGGTAAACACATGACTTTTTTTATAACGTCCTTGAGGCTGGGACCTTTTCATAACGGTATTAATTGTACTGTTTAAATTAATAGCATGACATAGTCATTGCACTATATATACCACAATTAAAGCACCAAACGCTGATACCCAAGAGGAGGTATAGTATTTTTCCCACAATGCAACTTCGTCCAATACCATTTGGATTGCAAGACTGGAATTAGTTCTGTTCATTTAGCTAGTTTTTTGTCATCTATAAATGCCTGTGACAACCAGTGCAAAAATTGTATTGGACGAATTGCATTGTAGGAGGAACACCACACCTCCTCTTCTGATACCCCTATGTTCTTGGCCATGACCAGTGTACTCAATTCAATACCGAGTGTTACCGTTATACTGGTCAACTTTGACAACTCTAGCCGACTACGGTAGTGACGCCACGTGAAGCACGTCAATTGGGTACAATAGAACGAATGACATTTTTCAGCTACTTTTTCAAATCCCATGGTTATTGCAATTTTGGTTTCTGCTTTTTGTTACTTCAAAGTACAAGTTGAAATCATCACGTCAATTATCCATGACGTCAGATCATGCCAACTTATTGCCCGAGTAGCAAACTATTAGTATTTGTTACTTGCGTGTCTAAACAATGCTATGTGTCTAGACCAAAGAACATCCGATGTCCAGCTACATACCTTTCAATGGCAATCCGTACCCATGAGACATCAAATCGAGAAAACATAAGATCACCTATATATTTGTAAATCTCAAGTTCAACACCGCCGTCCAGATTTTTCAAATCCATTCATCATGTATAGGTCTCTGCTCGAGCCACTAATTACGTTTTTCGTAAAGACGACCATTCTTACATTATTTCAAAGTAAACCATTTTCTTAATGGTTAGAGACTCTCGTTTCCAAATTGCCAATGTTTTAGGCGAAAATTTCCAGATGTGTTCATCTAATATTTATAGAATGTTCAGTAAAAGAGCGCCCGATTTCTCGAATTCCTTTTTTTTACATATTTGAAATGCTTAGCAATGTACATAATTAGATCACACCTGAGTGAATAATCGAATACGTCATCGTTTATGTGATTTAAAATTCATTAAATGATGATTTTACAATCTTCTGGGCTCGTTCACAACAGAAAATCAAAACATGCTATTCTGGGGACGATGACATGTAGGCAATTTCAACAATAGTTTTAGTTTTCTTTCTTACTTTGTTTGTTTCCATAAAACCTTCTGAACTTCTCGTAGGTGGTTCTTCAAAAAACCGACAAGTGCAAGTTGAGAGACATTTGTTATCCTCACAAAACCATCTCCTCCTGGTCCCCGTAAAGTGGCAGGTGCTTGTTACAACATACACTTTTGCCTTGACAGATCTCGGTACAAGATACATCGTTTGGTGTTCTATAGCTCTCAACGTGTTAACGAATTTGTAGCCTTATCAACACTTTCGTGACCTGCTTCTCGTATTCCCAATATCGTTATCTCCGCGTTGAAAACACTACTTTGGAGGTTCCGTAAGCAATTCATTGAATTTAAAGCTTACAACCTAACAATATTATGCTTAAATATTATCTTCTAATTTGCAAGCAATTCAAATATTGAAATATTGGGGGGGGGGGGGTGGTTAACCACCCCCCAAGTGAACTTCACTCCGGTGCGCTTAAAATGCTAAAAACTTTTCGTAAAAAGCTTTCTAGGTATCGTTTCTCATCATCCTTTCCGGTCCATTTAGTGAAAAATTGAAGGTAGCACCTTCACCGGGTTTAGGGTATCGTCAAAGCGAAGGGTAGGGGGGGGGTGGTTTGCCACCCACGATATTTTATGGGCATTTTTTGAAATATTTATGCACATAATCCTCTAAAACTCTATTGTTTATGTAAAACTAGCCAAATGCCATCATTTAGAGCTGAACCGCATGGAATCCGATATTTCCCCTGCCGATTTTTGCGCAAAATTGGATTTTCGCCTATTTTCGGTGGACATGCCAATGTTTGCCGACCGCGGACTTGATGACGGTCCATTATTAGCCAGACTAGTATGTTGGTTACTTTTTGTTTGGTATCAATGGCAAAGGAGGACCATAGCTAGACCATTGTTTTCAAATCATAAGCCATCGGGTTGCTTTTATACAATATTCGAGGGGGGTGGGTGGTAACCACCCACCCCCGCCTGGTAACACTGTGTTTCCTAAAAAAAGCTGTAAGACGAGGGTTAACGCCGCAAATAATAATAAAATGATTACTTGTTATCCGTAACCCCTATAAAAAAAAAACCGAGTTACAAATATAATATTTTGCTTTGAAAGTATTCAATCCAGGAATTCTTGATAATGTAATTTCCTAAAGGCCTTGGAACATTATTTTAATGTTTAGAACAAAGAAATGACAGAAACGCCGTATGTTTCCCGTTGGGCATATTAGGAAGCATGCAAGTTCAAACGTATATTTCGAGTTCTTTCGATGTTGTTTGTACCTATAAAGCATCTTAAAATACAAAAATGGACATTTTTAGGGAAATCAGTATGACCCTTTAAAGTGAGTAACCCTATCGGCAACATCGTGCACCATTTTATTACAGACATCTAACACGGATATCCTAATAATGTGCTGACCACGCTTGTTCAATACAAGTTTTGGTCTACCTTTCGGTTGGGCTTCCTCTATTCGCCCATGTGGAGCGGTTGTCGCGCAAAATTGTTTGGTAATTTGGCTTCCACTGTGAAGAACAGAGAATAAGAAAAAAGAAAATATACCATAATCGGGTCACCTTTTCTTAACTAATTTCATCAAATAATCCTCTTTGCCTATTTCATAAAGGTTCGCACTCGGTGTAATTTTTAAAGTGGAAAGTGATGCGATATATATGCCCAATGTGCTGCAAAAGATGTAATATAAAAAATTCTCCCCCCAACAGGATACTTTTGATAATTCATGGTACATTTCGTGATCCTTGCACATCATATCTTACTCATCATCGATTAATTTTGTCTTATAATATCCTATCCTCCATACGATTATTTCCAAAATTTTTAGCTGATTTTTCATAACACGTTTTGATGGTATGCCTTACCATCACGTGTCCCCATAGGCCCTCTGTTGGAATTTCTGCCAAGCTTATGGAAGAAAATACAAAATTACGAATTTCTTCCAGATAGATCTACCTCTCAGGTAAGGATTAGGAACGCATAAACATACTTAGGTCAACTGTTCAGATTCTATAAAATATCAACTTTTAGGTAAGTCGGGGAGGTGAGGCGAACAAGGGGCTGAGGATCACAAATTCAGTTTGTTGAAAACCCCATCTCTACTGGATTTTACGGTTACAGAGATAGATGCTGGTACTCTCAAAGGGTCGAAACTTTAGACCCAGGTTTAGACCATGTTAGTCCCCTACATGAGTGGACTTTTTCGCTTTCAAAATACTGTGAAGTTAAATAAATTTAAATTATGGGTAGAAACCCTCATGATGGGCCGCAACCCGTTACAGCACATATTTAGTAGAGTTTATTCCAGGAAAAGGCCCACTCATGTAGTACTAACCCTGGTCTAAACCCAGGACTAAGTTAGACTCCCTTTCAGAATACCAGCCATAGTAATTTTAGCCATTTTAAAATGCGACTCAGAAGAATGAGATATAAAGGATGATTACCACTAAAATTGGCTAGATCTCCTTCAAAATTAAATAGTTCCAAATGACTCACTTAGCCTAACCCCTTATGTTTTTCCATCATAACACGAGTACGTCTATATCAATGTCATTAGTCAGCTTCTTGTCTTTGATTGATTGGCCGGTGAGTTGCCTTTGAGTATTATCCCTTCTCACCGTCATAATGGTACATTGTCAGAATGTATTTTGGAAAAGAGAATTTGTTCCTTTTTCCCATCTGAATCTGGATTTATAAGCTTTTAAAGTATATCGGTAGCAGGCTGATTCGGTAATACTTGTGATACAGCGACCTCTATTGGACTGTCCCTGCCCTGGGCCAGCAGAGTGTTAATCGATTTGAGTCAATCAGAATTAACATGTTTAGAGCAGGAGCACTGGACCCATGTTCCCACTACAGAAAAGGTTTGACACATTTGGGTAGTTAGTATGGACCCTCTACATAGTGAATCAAAAACATTTTTTGCATGAACCAACCCAAATTTGATCCTTACTGTTTACTACTGTGGACGCATTGATTTTTTTCATGATCTGCTATTTTCACTTTCTATTCTAAAAAATGACTAATTTTGGTGAAGAAATGAGGTGATATGAAAGATTTTCATGGCAGAATCCAAAAGCTTTGTCACCAGATTCCGACAAAATAATGGAACTGTAAATCCCCTTGGAATGGGGTAAACATGGATCAGCCGCGAAAAACTTTCATATCTTCCTCATTTTGTCACCAAATTCCTTCATTTTTTCAGCACGAAAGTCGAAAATATGCAGATCATGACAACCTCAAATTGCGTCACGTTGAGAAACAGGTTTGGGTCAAATCTTTGTAGTTTTTCATGCACATTTTTGTTGATTCACTATGTAAATATCAAATTCTGGTATTAGTACTCACACTAGTGGTGTTACTTTGTCAAGGCGCCAATCTTAAGGTTAAACTTTTTAGAAATGCCCCAATCATGTTGAAATGGTTACCATATTGTCTGTCTACTCATAAGGATTCCAAAAAAATGTATAATTTGGTACATCTATGACCCTTGAAAAAGTGCTACCACAATTGTAGTATCACTACCTACAATTTTATAGGAGGGTCCATAACACCAAGGTTTTAACCTTTTTGCGGGTAAATTAACTCCTTAAATAAGGTCCCTAGGATATGCTCTCCTGCTCTATTTGACTACAAAATGGGATAACCGCACCAGGAGTAATATCTCTGGATAAAACCTAAGTAACACTAATTGAAAAAAAAAGATATATTATTTTGAAATAATGATTTTTTTTTCCTCCAAAAGTTTCCAGTGTTTTTGAAATTCATGCAATTAAATCTTTCTAAAATGTATACTTATTATTAGGTAAACAACAGTTGTTCGATTTCTTACGCAAACATAAAGCTTTGCATAAATCCTACTTTCCTAAAATTTCAAAAGAAACTGAGAAAAAAAAGTTATTGTTGCAGAATAATAGATGATTTTCGTACCCCCTAAATAAGTTTGACCGCCGAACCATTCTGGGGTATTTGCACACAAGGATGTGAACTGCAAATAACGACCAGATCTAGCTAGATCTTAAAGAATGGGCCAATTCTAGATGTACAATTATGGTATTCACATATATCAAATACAGTTGGGACAAAAAGTATCCGGCATGTTTTTTCACTCAGTAGTGTGCCAAGTTCAATAATTGTGTCTTCATTTAAAACTCATTGTAAAGAACGCATGCCAAAATGGGCTGACATAGAAAGAAAGACGTAAACCCAAACCAAAGTTGCAGTTTTAATGGGCATTGCAGTGTACTGCGACACGGAACACGCCGACCACAATCAATATTGCAAGTTGGCCAGTGCGGCGTAACCAGCCCTTTGCAAAAATGGGGGGGGGGGGGGGCTGAAGGGGCAAGGGTTCTGTTTGGGGGGGGGGGGCTTGTGCCCCCCTGCCCCCCTCTGTTACGCCACTGAAAGTTGCCTTTCTCGCCACTCAATCCAGTCGGAACCCATTTTGGTAACTAATACACACGTATTTATTGCGTTGTACCCCCCAGTGACCATTGAATTGAAAAATATCCACCAAAAAATGCAATTTTGGTTGGGGAGTTTTGCGTCTTCTAGCGTTATCCCAGCCATTTTTGCACACTTATTTACACGTGAGCTTTAAAGAGCAAGACCTATAATCAACAAAATGTATATTCCAAAATCTTTAAAAACAGACATTTTCCAATTTTAAGAAAACTAAAAAATTAAAAAAAAACATGCCGAGATACTTTTGTGCCAACTGTATATTGAGTTACAGAAACCAAACTGCGATTACCCCTGATCCCTGTGATGCTTATGATAAGATCAGCTATCACTGAGAATATTAATGAGTAAAAAAAACGTGTCGTATATGACTATAAAAATTAGTAATGTAAATCAATGTTTATCATTCACTAATGTACTCAAGCTGGAAACATGTTTGCTGTGCTGGAGATAAACTTCCCAATTTTAAAATCGTTTTCATATTTATTTTCATCTACCTCTAAATTACACGTTAAAATGACAAATTTATGACTGACGAATGCTTAATTTGTCGATTGGACAAATTAATGGCTAATTAAAGAAAACCCGACTTAGACTCACCAAATGACGAATGACGGAATTTTAAGTACACCATTGGCCGTTTGCTTATTTAGTCGAAATTTGACGAATTTTTTAATTAAAACGTCCGAATTTTTTAATATAGAAATTATTTGCAATTATGAAATTTAATCCGAAAATCTTTAAAAACATTCTTTTTAATTCAAACCACTTTTTAGCACTATTTTGTGGATTATAACAAAATAATGTGCATGACTAATATTTAACTAGTCAAATAATACAATTTTTACAAATATTCTCAGTGTAAAAAAGCTAACATTTGTTAATTAAACATTATACAAACATGATTAGCTTAGTGTTTTGAATTATGAACAACTTCATTTGCATGACTAATTTTAATTTGTCAAATAAGACCATTTTATATACAATGCTACAAGTTGTTTCTACTTTGTCAGATCTAATGCAATCAATATGCATACGTAAAATGTAGTAAAAAATCATTCAACACAGTAGTGGTCTGCCAGAACATACGTTGACAAGCATGATTTAGGGCTATTCATTTACGAGATGATCTTTTCAACGCCTTATGCAATTGTATCCATTTTCCAATATTGATACAGAAAACAGGCTCTACGCTAAGACATAAAATGCTCGCATGTTTCTTATACACGAAACATCCTTTCGTAAATCTGGGGTGCTTGTTTTGTCTATGCTATGTATAATGTATTACTGTTACTTTGTTCACTAAGTTTAGCATAGACTTAAAAAATATCGCGGTCCTCGGACCACTAGTATCGCCTGCCGTCGAAGTTTGTAAATGCTAGGCCTCATATGACCTTTAACCTTGACATGTGACTTTTGACCTCACAAACAAATGAAGATTTGCATGTAATATCCATAAACCAAGTTTGATTCCAATTGAAGTTCAACTTTACAATTCAGGTCAATTTTACATTTTCAGCCGGACCTTGACCTGACGTGAACTTTGACATAGGTATGTGACCTCAAACCTCATCAATAAATGAGGGACTACACATTGCACCTATGACTCAAGTTTGGTTTAAATCCATTGAAGTATGCGGATATAACAAGCAAATGTTAACCCTTTGTCACATCCACAACAACAGATATCAACAGACTACAACAACAAACCAAAGACATCAACAAATTACAACAACAGTGGACAAAGTGATTCCTATGTGTCTTCCAGCTTTAAGGCATGCGACACACACACAAAACAATACAAAGGTTGACACTTCTCCTTCCCTTGCATGTCACCAAGTATAGTAATCGTGTATTTCCAATACATCCTCATTTCCTTGCCTTCATTCTAAAAAGAGAAAGGTTATAAAATGTTCCGCATTGTCCTCCGTATGGAACTCTCACGGGTTCTGTGAAGAAGCATAAAGGATTTTCTAAACATGATATAGACACATTAATGGCTCTTTAAAGGAGCGTTTTTGGTTCAACAAATTTATGAAACCCTATTAAACCATGGACTTTGATATAGAGGACAAATATTTCCAATACGGACTGTTTATGCTATTAAGAGTGTAGGAAAAATATACCTTAGAGTTTGCATAATCTGTTGGTTTAACTCAAAGATAAACTTTGCATTTGAATTTGAAATTTAAAAAATCAATACATATAGGGACAAACATTTTGGGAGTGGTGACATACATACATACATACAAACAACAAGGCATTTATAACCCGCTATTACATAAAGACCACATTGAGTTGACACCTATAGACATGAAGGATTGGAAACAAAGTTTGATGCTCAAAAATAAAACGCAATATACCTCAAAGGCGAAGGCCTCCCCTTTCCCGGAATTTATTTTTTTGTATTCGGAAAAGCGTGCCCCAAATTCGTGTTCCCGCAAGCCTAGGCATAGCAAGAAAGATATCCTATAATCGCTCACCGTTAAATCCCACTCTTTGCAGGCTTCAAATAATACATTAAAATGAGAACCCGATCATGTGAACTCTTGGCTCGTATAGATTTTGGCAGTTGATATGATGGTACCTTTCCGTTGGATACTTGAGTTGAATGCTAGATACACCAGACAAACACACGTCATGTTTTGGTAAAACCTCACTTGTCTAAGACTGCACACAAATCAATAGGAGAAATATGAACAAATCACCAGCCTCCGACGAATGCGACTTGAAAGCAAATTATATTTTTTGTTTTCCTACGGCTTTGCATCAAACCATTTGATACATCCTAGGGAAGTGGGTAAAATAAATAGAGTTCCTCTCAGAAAACAGAACTTTTACGGCTTCTCGGAAATCATAATGCATCAAGGTAAATTTGATTTCACTTAGCCCTTCACTGATCAATTACCATGTCGATTTAAGTATCAGAATTTTGTGTGTGTCATGTACTTTGGTGGATAAGTTAAAGTAACGATGGCATGCACGCACGTCCACATAGAATGTGCATTTTAGTTGTTTGCAGCGCTTATTTATCTGCCCGTTTATGTGTATGATATGATTGGTTGGTTTAGGAATACTAGTATTCTCAGTTAGAAGAAATAAACCTTAAACAGAACTCTCTGAAAACGGTGCTTAGAAAGTGATAGCAAAATGTGTTTAGAAATGTATGATGTGAATATATCACAGTTTGCGGAAAACGAATAGTACTTCAAAAGAAAATGTAAAATGAAATTCATGTTTTCTGGTGACTTGCTTGCTTGTGGTATACAGTCTTAAATATTCTGTAAGTATGATATATTCTATATTGAACTGTCTTTGACAAGAGTTCTGTGTGGTTTTTATCGAGTTGTAGGTTTTGTTTTGTGCATTGCCTTTTTGTGCACCTCTCTTTTTGATTCTTTTCATTGTACCGTCTCTTTATTTTGTTGGAAATGCATCTTTTGTTATTTGCTTGGTGGAAATGACTAAACTAAATAATTGAAATGTTTGCAGTATTTACATGATTTATTTTGCGGATGGGTGCAGTTTACCTTTTGTATAAGAAGACCTTTCCCCCTAAGTTTAAGATTTTAATTACGTGGATAGACCGAAAGAGATACAATCGAGTACAGTGTACAAGTTACACACTACAAAAAGATGTACTCGGGCTATATGGACTTTGCTTACTTTCAACGCGCATTTCCAACCTATCGGTCCTCAGCCATCGTAAATTTCATACGATGTCTTACAAGACCTCGAAAGGTGAGGTTTTCACCGCTTGAGGGCATTGGAAGCCCTGGAAATTTATTTCCGTACGTAGGCATTCCCATTCAAAAAATTATTTTATCCTATCATCATATCAAGACTTTATTTTCATTCATCATCATACACAATACACAAGTTAAGAAACAAACAGGTGAATGTGGACATTTTCGAAAGGCCTAATGGCCCGTAAAGGAAAATTACCATAAATGCCTAAGTTGCTATATAACCTAAACAAGAAAATAAGTAAACATGCAACTAAACAAACAAAATATAAAATATTAAACAGAGACAATCTAAAATAACAACACACGGTCTAAAAAACAAGCACAGATATTGCCTGAAGATTCTGCTGGGTGTCAAAATCATAAGTAGTGCATTAGATAGTTGATTTTGATCTGTGCTCTGAAGTGCTTAACTGATAGAGGTTTTTTGACTTTCTTATCCAGTAAATTCCAATGGATTGGACCTGAAGTTCTAATTGTTTTGAATGCAAACTGTGTCTTGACTTTTGGTATTTTAAAATTGTCAGTGTTTCTAGTACTATAATTGCGAACATTACCCTGTCTAATGAAATAAGAATTAAATACTTCTGGAAGTTGGCAAGTAAAATAGTTATACATGATATGCCAGAAATATTGTGTACATTTAAAACCTTAAAACGTTTAAACAATGGAGCTGAAGGACTTTGATAGTCACTTTTTGAATTCTTAATGCCTTTTTTGTAATTTAAAAATCTTATCGAGATAAATTTGTTAGCACTACCGCAAGCAAGAATGCCATAATTTACGTACGGAAGAATCAATGTACAATATAATGTAAGAGTACATGTTCTGGAACAAAATGTTTGATCTTGTTTGATCTTGTAGATTCAAAAAGAATTTGAATGTTGGAATCTGGTGTTATTTTTTACCCCAGAAAGGGCCAAATAGGGTTAAATTGACCCAAATATAGTAAAAATCTTAGGATGGTGATGTATTTATTCCATCTTAATTTTAAAATGTAATAGTAGTTCATTTGCCTCACTATATATAGTGTATTTTCCCAAGACCGATCTTCCAACCATGTGACCAAGCCGTTCCATTAGCATGGAGAGGAGGCTACTTACCAAGGAAAATATCGATAGAATTATTGGACTGAAAAATGACCACCACAAAAAATAATTATGTTAACCCTATCCATTGTACGCTGACATTAACATCCATGTTACATCAGACTGTCCCTGATTACATTTACTCTACTCACCTCACTAACATTTAGCTTAGAAATATTATCAGTGTTTCATCAGGTTAGGGCCATTGATTAATCAACATAGAACGTACTATACACAAAACTCACTCATATGTATTACATAGACCCAATGTTATTTAACAAAAATCTTACCAAAAGCCTACAGACAAAAAAGGAAATCTTATTAATGCAGGAAGTTGAAAGAAAGTAAATAAAAAAACAAATGTGGCCTCTGCAATGATGGTAACTAGCCTCACTCCATCGATTTTAAAAGATTATAGCTTTGTGATTCCATTCACTTGCCGATTTCACAGGTCACGATTTCAAAGCCTTTTCATTTCAACTAATACGCAAATGGCTCGATTCCCGGCTCTTTTCAAATTGAACATTCAAAATAGCTGCTTCATTAATTCAAAAAGTATTCAGAATTGGTCGGTTGTAATAGGTCTGCACAGGGCAGCTTATACTTACTTACAAGACAGTATACCTGTTCAGATTATAAACGACCGAAGGTTGGACAAAAGTGATATCTTTGGACAACTGGTAAATATATACCTGAAGACAGTACAGCTTTACTTTTGATCATCATCCCTGCCCATCCCAGCACCAAAGATCGCTCTTCAGAAAACGTACTTTTTTTTTATAGCTGTAGATTGAAGAATTTGAATGTTGGAATCTGGGGTCAAAATTGACCCCAGAAATGGCCAAAAGGTTAAAAAATGACTTAAAATCGGTAAAAACAAGAAAAATGGTATTTGGTATGCATATGTTTCAATATTAAGGCAGGAATTTCACTAATCAATTGCCAATTTAAAAATTTAAAACCTACTCTCTAAATGCAAAAGAGTGAATTTCACTCTTATAGAGTGACTACAAGGCCCACTCCAAAAAAGAGTTAAATTTCACACCTTTCAAAGAACCTTTTTTGTATCAAATTTTCTATTGATAATTTACAAAATAATACAACTTAATTACTTTTTAAATTATCAAGAGTAAATTTGACTAAAGACATATTCCTTGAAGGGTATGAAATTTCACTCTTTGCAGAGTGGGCCCTGTAGTCACTCTATAAGAGTGAAATTCACTCTTTTGCATTTAGAGAGTATATTCACTTTTATTAGTAGTGACATTGGATAATAATGGTCAAATTACACCCAATTTGGTCAAAATATATTAACCAATTAATGCACGGTTTACATATCTACAGTCTTGCGCTGTTAAAATGGTTAAAATTGGTAATAATGAACAATATCAGGCTTGTAACCAGGGGAGGCTCGGTGGGGACTGACGCTCCCATCAAAAAAGCCCCATAACCCCTAAAAGAGCTTTTGTTAAAAATAGGGTAAATATTTAGGTAAAAAGCCCCCTTTGTAATTTTGGGGAACCAAATTTGCCCCCTTTGTAATTTTGGGGAACCAAATTTGCACCCTCTCCTAATTTAGTGTTCCTTCTACTGACATTCGCAATGAAAAACTTTGAAAAGGGATCAAAATGGTCCAACCAAATTGGTCAAAATTAACCCAATATGGCACAATTTCAGTCTTTTTCCTGAAACTAGGTAAAACAATTGTATCCAATAGGAGAAACAGTTGGTCTTTCAGAATGAAAGCTATCCTAAAATGTTAAATCTGATCTTTTGGTTTATTTCTGCCCTGCAATTATCACAACTGTTTTACTATTATGGTTAAGTATATAATATGAAAGTCTGTTGTCTCCATAGCAACTATAGACCGTATTCAATAGCCAGCCATGTTGGTGGACAAGATAGACGCATATTCCAGTACTGCAATACATTCACCTGTCAATGATCCCTGTGCAATCGCTAAACATGGATCGTTTGACAGCTTAATGTCTTGTAGTCCTGGAATGTATGCATCTTGTCCACCAACATGGCTGGTTGCTGACGTCATATTGAATACGGTCTATAAGGTTGCCTTCTACAGGCCTGTGTGGAAATCATCTTCATGTGCAGAAACATTGACAATGAAGGGGGAGCTGCAGGACCTTTTAAATGGCACTTATACCAGGCAACTCATGCAAGTTGAAAATATCTCCTGGAAAAAACATTCTACCGAACATCGGATCTATGGTGAAATACCTCCCATCTCCACAATTGTGGCACAGAAGAGAGCACAGTTCGGTGGCCATTTCTTTCAAGTCAAGGACCAGATTATATCAGACCTTTATTCTGTGGAGTCTTCCATGTACAAGTAGGGGTAGCAGATCACTAACCTACTCTGATATCCAATGCAGCAGAGATACCAGCTTTACTTTGAAGTGGGAGCAGCAATGCGTGATAGAGACGTTTTGCAAATAAGTACGCCACGGTTTTCGACAAAAGTCGAAAGATTATGATGATATTGTCCACCTTTGCCAACATGGCAATCGTTTCATCAATGCAAATTTATTTGGTTGCCAGCTGACGAAACGTGCCAACATTATTCCAGTTGCTTCTCAAAACATTAACTTCCACAGTATAATTGCCCAATTTATAGCTTTTAATCACACTCTTTTGGGGTCTATTTTGACCTCTTTTTGGCCCTTTCTAGGGTCAATTTTGGAGTCAAATTTATTATATCCACTCGCTAATAGCCTCGTCCCCGGAATGCACAGATTTTACAGGAAGTGATCAGAATATAATATTGATGTCTGTAGAAAGGTACTATTTGTCTCATTTACTCTGTGAAATTGTAGGACTTAAAATATTTAACTTAGATATTATGATTAAAAAAGTGTATAATCACATGGAACAAGCTTTTGTATTCATGGTCACCAGAACTGCTCAAATTCTATCTCAACTCAGTGCAGGACACATTACCAACCCCTGCAAACCTGAAGAACTGGAGCAAGCAATCATTGGGATTATGCCCACTATATATGTGGATACAATAACTGTACCTTGATTCATATCTTCAACTGTTGCCAATATTCACTCAGAGCTGGAAGATATAACTGGAGGCATGACATGGTGCTGCGCCAAATCATCCACTACATTGCCCCAGCAATTGTTAGGGCAAGAGCATATACTGAAGAGGAGTCAGACCAATGTCAGAAGTCTGGAATAGCCTTCAAATCAGAGAAAGGCAATGCTTACAGAAATGTCAAGTGGTCAAGTAATGAGAAGCATGACAGGACCCACTACTGTCAAGACTGGGAGATTGTTTGGGATGAAGATAAGAGTCCTGCAGTGTTTCCACCAGTAATTGTGGTAACTGCGAAACGCCCAGATATCACCATATATTCTATTTCTACAAAACGATGTGTGGTGATCGAGCTGACAGTCCCAGCAGAGGAAAACTTTGCACTTGCTAATTCCAGGAAAAAAATGCAAGTACGCCGATCTCATACTATATAGAATGTCAGAATGCTGGATGGGAAGTGAAGTATTTTCCTGTTGAAGTGGGGTCTAGAGGCTTTACCAACCAAACCCTCAGAGCATGTTTCAAATACTTGAGCCTTTCAAACAAAGAAATCAAGAAAGCAAGAGATGAAATCTCTAAAACAGCTTTGAGAGCAACATTCACAATCTGGCTGTCAAGAAGCAACAAGATGTTTGGAAGTTGGGAGTTAGTAGAAAGACCAGAAGTGCCAGCAGCTATGCAGCTGGAGAGGGAGGGTCCCCGGGGCCAAAGCGCTTAAGCCACCACCGCCCGTCCCAAGTCGGGGGCAGCTGCAAAGGCAGGCAGAATGGTAATGACAGGAAGAATTTAAGATCCTGGGCTTGTAATAATAACATCCTTTCAGCTGTGCACATCAAATAAAGATGTCGAAGCAGGACAAGCCAGGAAGCGGCTCTAGACGGCCATGGTGTTAATCTCTTTTACATAGCCAAAAACTGGTTGAAATGATACGGCCACGATATTTAAAAGATGGGTATTGGAGTCAAGGCTATTCAGTGAAGATGAAACTATTAAATTGGACTATTATATTGCTCTTTTGGGGTGTATATTGACCCAAAATGTCAAAATTTATATTTTAATCTACTACCAATATATTAATAGAAATGAGGTTTTATCTATTTTAAAATGCATAAAAGTGGAATAATAACCTTGCCATTTTTAACTTTTGCTGACTCATATTTTGGGTCAATTTGACTTTTTTGCCTTTTCTTGGTCAATTTTGACCCCAGATTCCAACATTCAAATTCTTCTTGAATCTACTGCTATAGAGTGAAGAAAATGAAATACTACTGCATTTTAATATAAAGTTGGAATAATAAATCACCATTCTATGAGTTTTACCTTATTTGGGTCAATTTAAGCCCTTTTTTACCCTTTCTGGGGTCAAATTTGACCCTTGATTCTAATATTCCAATTCTTCTTGAATCTTCTTCTATAGAGTGGAGAAAATGAAATACAAGTTTAAGTTGGAATAAATATATCTCCATTCTATGATTTTTACCTAATTTGGGTCAATTTTAACCCCTTTTTGGCCCTTTCTGGGGTCAATTTTGACCCCAGATTCCAATATTTAAATTCTTCTTTAATCCACGGCTATAGAGCCGGGAAAATTAAATACTATTACATTTTAATATGAAGTTTGAATAAATACATCACTATTCTACGATTTTTACCTTATTTAGGTCAATTTTGACCTTTTTTGGCCCATAAAAAAATTGCACCACTTCTGATTTCTACATCCACCCAGGCGATGATCCCCACATATGTACCTAACATGTGGTAGCAATGAAATTTGTCTACTCTTCCGTCTACCCCTTGATGCCCAAAACCGGTCCGGGCTGACGTACTATATGGATATGCTTCAGTCCCATCTATTGCCTCTGATATACCCATCCTTCACCAGAATGGTTCATCTCATCTTTCTGTCCTCAGCAGCTATTTAGAACAAATAAATTGCTCAAAAATAATAAAATTGCTAAAACCAGCATGAACACGTCTATGAATAGAAGCGGTATAGCTTATTATAGTAACATTATTTTTGCCACTGATGTTTTAATTGCTGTGAAAAACACAACCCAATTTGGTGTGCAGTGATATTCCTTAAAATACAAACAAGAAAAGAAAAAGCTCAAAACAAAAATGCACTTTCAACAAGCTGTATACAGGAGATTGGAAATCGATTTTGCCTAAATGTATGATTGTTTTCGGTTAATTTGGTTTCCTGTCCACACTCGCTATCGTGGCTTTGCCTGAAGTTTACGGTTTCCTCCTGCTGTTTTACTGGGTAATAAGTATAAAGAAATACTCAGTGCTCCTGAAAGGAGGGCACCCTCTTTGTTTGCATCTTCAGATTGTTTTTCATCTTAATAACGAACCTCCGATTGGTAAAAGCAGAACAAAAACAGTGAACAAAATTCACTTTCAGCTCAGTAGTGTATTTCGTCTCGTGTGCTTTATTATATACAGGCATTGACTAAAAGTTAGGCCTGTAACAACAGCAAAATTTATATTACGCTCTATTTTCTTATATGTTAACCTATATTTTAGAACATTTTTAGAACATCTTTTACACTATCACATGATTATTCCGAAGAAATTTATGTAGTTAATTTTTGTTCGAATGTCAGGTTGACTATTTGTCATACACAGCTATTATTTTGAAGAAAAAATGGTTTAGCACTAGGAGTTGCTCACTGGGTTCCCACTCTTGGGCCCCTACTCTTTCATTTGTTATTTTCTCTTTGCTCTTTGTATTTTGTTTATGTTTTCTGTTAGCATAGTATCTAAATTGCCTAAAGACGGATGTCCGAGCGGATGCCGTCTCACTGTGCAAATCTATCAATAATGGAGTGCCTGCATGTTTTCTAACAAATATCAACGAACAGAACAGTGTGGCCCTGTCCTTTAAGGCACGAAACACCGTCTTTATCACAAACTCACTTCTTTTATATTCATTTCAACCCACATCAATGGTATCCAAAGATTACTGTGGTGCCCACGCAGAGGACTTGCAAATGTTTTATAGACTGTTTAAATATTCAATTTTTTGTGTGGATTTAATCAAATCTATAACATTTTAAAATGTTGCGCGACATTAACCGAGTATAACAGCAATTATAATTAACATACTGATCAATAATAAAATAAAACTACTATCATACATAAGTCAACGCAGTCGTATTTTTCTTTAATTATACCGAATGACTATGTCGCTATTGACTAGGATCTATTTCTTGTTCGAGCTCAAAAACCCGGATTGGTTCAACCCACACTACAGAAAAGGGTTGATACCACAGATACTTAGTATGGACCCATGCAACATCACCAGGTATAGTAGAGTAAAATTGTATTGTTACTTTATTGCATGTTAAAATCATACACTGCTGCGAACCATGAATTGCTGAAGATAAAGAGTAGGGTTAGCTTAACAGAAAATGATCCCCTGTTACTTGGTCAATTATCATTAATGTGCTCTCAATCTTTAATAAATATTTCTGATGTACAATTTTTGTTGTTTCAAGGAGTCCTGCCTGAAATGGGGTCAAAAGGTCACGGGGTTGTGAAAATTCAACATTATCATATTCACGAACATTGATAGAAATATCGGTCCTTTTTGTAACAATAACAGTATTGATTAATGTTAGTCTTTCTAACAGTATCCGAAACATTTCACACCACTAACTGCCTGAGATCCGTTCGTGAAACTCAGTCGTAAATCTAAGTGCGTTATCTGAGTGGACCAATGTAACTGGTATAAAAATTTTATTATGAATTTATGTTAGACATACGCATGGGTTACTCTACACGTAGGGTTACGCATAAGTTTTGTAAGGGGTCGATCTACGTTCTTGCTCCCAGTCTACTCTAACGACGTAATTAATCCAGATTTGATTTGGAGAAATGTACTTTCTGAAGACATCAGTCAGAAACGTTCTTCTTTGCAAAGAAGCAGTGCAGAGCCCGAAAATGTTTCACCTATGGGTATGTTTAGTTTTATTAAACAAGCAAGTATTTGTATGCTTGTTAACACTTATGTGCCTAGGTATTTATAGTATACCGTCGGTGCCGGTGTGGCAGGAGACATAGTCCTCCGTACTCACAGTCCGCCTACAACTGTGAAGAATAGGGCATTCGATCAGTTGACTCTTCACGCAACATTAGTTTCACGCTTTATTCGTTGTCGTCTATGGACTGTGGTTCCTGCCGGACCATATATCCCTTTAACACAGGACTAAACGAAATAAGGTTTTAGCTTGCTGAAGTGGGCTTAAACATTGAGCTGAACCCAAACGGACTGCCTTATTTTTAGTATAAAAAGCTTATCTTGGGAAGAGGTTCCTTTTCCTTTGAAATAAGGAACCTTTTCTCAAGACAGGTGCAAATAACACCCTTGAGCAACCATGTACGTCCCCGTATAGTTATTTTAGTAATATGCCTCCAACGACAATTGGTGGCCGAAGGAAGTCTAAAACGTAGAAGATACGGTGTATTTACATTCACCAAATAATGTATATACAATAAAACAAAGAAATTAAATTAAAGGCATCAAAAAGGTGTTCAGTTGAAATTGTATACACTGCTCATATAAAAGACTTTCGATTCGGATAATTTGTTTGGACAGCTTCTCATTACATCAGCCATGAATGACTGCCAAGAAACCAATCAATGTATGTATTTACCTTAGGACCTTGAAAACACTGTTCGTGGATAGCGTATATTTTTAGGGCAAATACAATTCTATTCATAACATACATATGAGGTAATATGAGCTTAATTTAGTATTGATCTTGTTTTCAGTATATTTGGGAAAATATTATTATTATTTGTTATTATGAAAACAAATGTATAGTGAACAATATTTTTGCTGGTTAAGGAAGGACAGGAAGGACAGAATAAGAGGAAGTGAAAGAGGAAGAAAGGAGTGAAGAGGACAATGGAGAGGAAGAGGGAGAGGAAGAAGAAGAGGGAGAAGGAGAAAGAGAGAATAGGAAGTGGGAACAGAAACTATTTTCTGTTGTCTGCAGTTTTTCGATACAGGGTTGGATATTTTGGCAACGGTGTGAAGAGAAACAACCTATTCATTACGATAAACTTTATTGCAGTGGACACGTTAATTGTTTTAATTAAAAAAAATAAAAAATAAACTTTAACTTTATAAGAAAATTCACTAACTTGTCTTGATGGGCCCCAGGCACTGCCAAGAGCATGCAGTGTTTTTTTTCTGATTAGAGTATTCCGTTAAGTACTTGCATAGTGGAAATCCAAGTGATGGGGGAACAACCCTCAACGTTTGGAACACATCCAATGCACGTCCAAATATGTAAAAAAAAGTTTCTTATCTTTGCAATTGCCCTGAAAACCACTGATTGCAATATTTTGAGATTCAAGAGGTTTGTTTATTTTGACCGTACAATCTTCTAATTTACCTCTCACATTCAGGGTCATTGAAGCATGGTGACTAAGGAGAATTTTAAAATAAAACTTTAAGCTTCTATCCTTCAAAATGCTATTTACAACCACATATGTTATTCCTCAAACTTGTCTTACCAGTTAATTTTCAGACGGTTTTACTAAGCGTGTGTGTGTGAGATATAAACTATGCACTACTCAAAACAAAATCGTATCTATCAATTATGATTTTATTCTTTAATATCGCTGTTCATTATTATTTATTTTAATAGCACTGGAATTTCTGACTGTCTTTATCAACTTTGCATAAGAGATTGTTTCTTGGAAAGCAACTGGTAACTTATCTGTACATTGGCCGGTAAGCAACTGTCCAGGGTTAAGTTTTACTTTCAGCTCTTAGTCTATGTCAGACCGAGGAGAACGTCTCCATTGTGTCCGTTACAGTTGAGTAGTATACACAATTTTTTTTGCTGAAAATGATAGATTAGGGTGTGTAGAATAAGAATCTGACGGGGTGCCACCGGGCATCCTTGGGCATTTGAGGAAATCCAAGATGGCGTCGCCATAAATTACTAATTATCTATTCCAACCCTATATTTATCAAAAACTATGGAGCTACTAGATATTCTATAGGATCCAATGACAAGTGTATGACACTTTGGTTTAAAGAAGATTAAAACAAAAGATATCAATGTTGCTTTACATGTTTTACGACATACGATCCTTAAATAATTGCGAAGTTCTTTAACATTTGAAGACGTGTGCGCAGAATGCTAAGTTATTTTGGGGGGAAATGGCGTTATACATGGTTTAGATGTGAGTTGCCAGGTGTACAATTATTTGGTATATATACCTATTAAAAAAAAACAAAACTTTGACGTTACAACGTATTTTTCGGGGGGGGGGGGGGGTCTATTTTGCTTTGGTCCCAATGTTAAGCGCAAAGAGCGACTAAATTTACCTTTGACCAGTAAAATCCTTAACAGCGCCCCCCAACTAACCATATTTGTTGATTTTAATTTAGTGGCGATGTAAATGGTAACTAAATATTATAGATTTCAATGAATGTAGGCAAATTCTCCTGTAAATGAATACTTTATGGGGATACATGAAATGCAAAATACCAAAGTCATAAATAAATGAAGTTTCTTTCACCAATTATTTTTCTTGGAGTTTTACTCACAGTAATCAGCCATAAATATTAAATAACAAATTTTCTTTTTGATTTAGCATTATTTGGCAAATCAAAAATCAAAAACTTTATTTCCAATACACATACAAAATGACATACAGAATCTTCTAAAATACATAACCATCTAGACCATAAAAGGGTGGTGAATGGAAGGAGGTTAAACAAAAAGGCCACTAAGGCCAGAATGGGTCACCATAAGTTACACAATAAAATAAAAGGAAAAACAAAACCACATAGAAAAAGGAACCCAATTGACAAGCACAGAAGACGAAGACGCGCCCCAAAATCTAAATTCGGTTAGATACGCCAGCAATAATAAACTGGTTTAATAATTTGCGAATATGAATGATATTCCAAAAAATTGTAAGGACTGCAGTATATTATATCCAAAAAAAATGTTTGATGGATATTTCAAGCACAATTAATACGATATAAACTTGAATTATGGACCAGACGTACAAAATAAAGACATGCCCTAATTCTTATCATAGCAAATTTGACTTATAATTTACCCAACCCAAACCCTCTGTAAAAAAAAGTCTAGGTTTTCAATGAGTGTGCAAGACAAGTGTCCGAAGTCCAAAATCAATAAATTGATTAATATCGATCAGTAAATTCATATCTCCCCAGTTTTTTATGTGAAATCAATCCTAAATATAAACATATTCCCGACCCAAAATCACTTCAGGATCACATTCTGGTCATTTTCTACAGTTATTTTGGAAAATTCAAATGTAAGTATATCAAAATGCTCAAAATGGACTTAGGTACCCCTTGCGGACATGTTTTCATTCGAAGAGTTCCTTTACCAAAAAAATATTCGCCATTTTCAAACATTTTCAGACAAGACCACTAAGATTGTGAGCATGATACTGACTTTTTGATACCATTAATACCATACTTTTAATATTCCAAGTTAAACTCGTCAAGAGTACCACGACGTATCTTTCCACTGTTTTATTTATAATTGGTTAGTTAATTACGCCAGTATTTCAATTTGGAAAAACGAATGTATCGGTTTTTGCAAGCGATCTCCTCACATAGAAACACAGCTTTAGGACTTTAAAAACAATTCAAAGACTCAGACAAACACTGGTAGAACAAAATATGTAATAAAGTTGTTGAAAATGTTAAACAACCACTGTTTATCCTCTTCATCCTTGTTTAAATATTAAATAACTTGTTTAAAAATCAAATGACTTGTTCAAGAAATTAAATAACTTGTGTAAAAGTTCAAGCAACAGTTGTTTCAATATTTAAACAAGTTTTTTTAGTTTTATTTTTAAGCAAGGTTGGACGATGACCAGGGTAAACAGCAATTGGTTAAAGATTGCGAGTTGTTTAAAAAATGTTTAAAACTTGTACAACCTTGTTTAAGACAACACGTTATAACGACAAACGGAACAAAGTTGTTTAAAATTTAAACAACCGCACTTTATACAACCCTCTTTTTAAGCGGCAAAATTTTTAACAGTGTTCCAACAGTGAAGGAGGTTTTACGCAGACATAAACATCGGCTATTTTAATATAGGCGCCACTATATCGGGCACCGATCTAAGATTGATTGAAATAAAATAGAAATAGGCTTTAGGAATTACCGGTTGTTGGCAAATTGTTAACACATGTTAGGTCACTGGATTCTAAAACACTTTTCGTTCATGGTATTCATCACTAGTATGTGCTTCGAAATAATTACTAGAGCCGTATTTCTGACTTAATTGAAAAGATAGTACTGGAGTTTTTTTTCTACAGCGATAATCATGAATAACAAAATCCCATGCAACATTAATCTCACTGTGGGCTACACATACCCTAGGTAATTAATAATAAATTTCAGTTTCTATAACGCGCGACAAATCCGCCCAGCAGACGATAACACTGATGTGCTACACTGGTTGTACAACGCAATGCGATTTCCCGCCAAAAGTTAAGCGATTAAAAGAAGTATGATTTTATGCGGACAGGAAATCAAAATGAAGTACTGAGCATCCATCAATAAACCAAATGCACATATTTTGGTAAATTGTTCCGCTATCTGGATTCGAACTATGAACCTCGGTAGTACCATTTTACTCTTTTTAACTTCCCGGCTAATCTATACAATGCTAACTGGTGATCTGAGTGGTAGTTTGCAATGTGAACTATTGGATAAAGATGTTGGTCTCAAAATTTGAAATTCGCCATATTTCAACAATTGCGTGACGATTAATAAGGAATCAGGTAGATGGCAAACTCCCATTCTGTTTTTTTTCTTTTGCAACCAACCAATTAGCACTATGTAAGCAATTAAAATGTGGGCAAACTGTGCAAATACTCGCTAAATTCTTAGATTAAAACGGAGGACAAATCTAAATTTTGATTAAAATTTTTAATCTATTAGATTTCAATGATTTCAATTATTTTGATTTAATTTTTTAATCCAAATTTGGATTTGTCCTTGATAGCAATCTATTTAGATTAGTTTTTAATCTAAGAAATTTAGAGAGTACATGATTTTAATAAAGTTTGCTTTTGAAAATGTAAAAAAAAAAACCTTTACGGACAAAATTCTTTGAATACGTAGCAAATTATTCAATGTTGAGTAAATGAAGACAACGCTCATCTGTTGACTTAAAACATTTAAATAAACTTTGTCTAAAACTAAGTATATTAAACTTAGTATTGCATAAAGTTTACTCAACTTTGAATTTACTTTACAGATGAGGTTTGTTCTTTTTTGTCACTATCAAGTAATCCCTTTTTAATGTGTAACCCACACTATTTATATTGACCACTTGATTGTTAAATCGGGTTTTCTTGAAATGACTCGGTTTTGGTAACCACAATTTCCATTTAATTGCCGTTTAGAGTGTTTTTCATTGAAATTTTAACAGGTAATTGGTTCTAAAGAGCTGGTGAAAATAAACATTACAAATATTTTACACCAAAATAGGTATAACAAATTCAATAGTTACCTTCAGAAGGATCTTTCTAGTCCAATAGAGGAGGCATTTCAGTCGCTAATCTTCCAACGAGATCAAACTTGCTCTATTTGTGTCCATAAGGCCCGACAAATCATTTCAACCAAACACAGTCAACGGGTCCTGCAGATTGTACACTCTACATCCCACCTCCTTCGATGGCTGGCAATAAAAACAGTACGCCACCAATGACGGCTGTCACTACAATACATCTCAGCCATCCACAAACCGAATCCCCTCATTTCAAATCTAGCACGTGATGTCATTATCATCGATTTTTTGGAGTAGCTAAGATTTCAGGATTCTCCTTGCAAACTACCTCCGGAGAATTGCCGTGAGATAATATATCAAAAGGAAGATTTTAGGATAACGTTCAACAGAAGAAGGTGGACGAAGTCTTGGTAAATACATTGAGTGAAGAAATGCTAAGGTGACTGTGCTTTAGGAAATAATTATTATCAAAAAGCAGATGTTGAAAGGTTTGGAAAGTTGTTTTAAATTGATAGATTTGATTTTCAACACAAAGTTATTCATTCATTCATTTGTGGAAGATGTGTGAAGAAGTGCCGAAGTCCATTATGAGGATTTGAAAAAACAAGATTTTAAGTTTTCAAAATACTATAGAAAACGAAGAGAAGGTGATACTGAGGCGAAATTTGGCAGGGTATAGGTTACATATTTAAGATATATTTAAAGGCACTATCAGTGATTTATTAAATCAGCAAATCGAAAAGAATAATAAAAAAATCACCTATGTATATATGTCTATAACAAGTACAGGTACCAAACGTACCCTATAAGACCAAAAGCAACCTAATAAAGCAACTAATAAAATTACTGTCCGTACGGACACTTACTTCAACAGATGATTGTTGAATGAAATTAAAATCTTTGAACATTGCTGTTTTCTTCCTTGTCTGTCAATTTTTAAGTTAAAAAAATAACTCTACAGACTTATCCTTCACTTTTAGGTTATTCCAGCAAAATTTTCAAATATTTTGATTCTTTCGGGTGGATCACTGATAGCGTCTTTAACATAAAATATTGAAAGAGAATGATTTGCTGATCGATATTGATCCATTTATTGATTTTGTACACACATTGAGGTTTGTTCAGACAAATTACAAGTAAAATTTGCCAAACATTGCCTAAATTAAAGAAGGAATTTGTAATAAAATATGTTGATTGATGTCAGTATAAAATTTCAATAGATGAAAGGAACTTAGAGATGTATTGTCGGCAGTTGTTTGCTGTTATTTGCATAATCTGTACTGTGGACATGTACACTTCTTGCACTCACATTAAGCCCGTAGAGAGTGTACATAATTTGCATTTCAATGCACCCCAATAAAAATATTCCATTTATATAAAGATTAGCTAGTAACATTGTTCTAATATTTAATTACAATTATTATCACAAAGAGGCACAAATATTGTTCGTTGAGAGTGCTGTTAGGGATTTTTAGATGTCAAAGTGTGGACTTAATAAAGACACTATCAGTGATTCATCCGGATGAGACAAAATATTTTAAATTTGCAGAAATCGCTTAAAAGTGAAGGATATATCTGTATAATCCTCATAAGTTACTAAAGAATCATCAGAAAAGGAAGAAAACGGGAGTGTTCAAAGATATGACTCTCCATTCAATTACGTGTTGTAGGAAGTGTCCGTTCGGACACTAATGACTAAAATACCCGATTTTGTACTTATTAGCTTGCTTCTGGCTTTATCATTTGCAGGGTATATTAGGGTACCTGTACTTGTTACAGACATGTAAAAATCTGATTTTTGATGATTTTTTTCAATTTTCTGATTTAGCAAATCACTGATAGTGCCTTTAAAGCCCTCCTTCAGACCCCCTGAAAAAGTTTTATCATTAGGTGTTTAAGTATTCAATATTTCAAAGTGGTATCTAAGGCCGCCCTTGCATGTTACTCATAAAAGCCCAATGTAACCAAGTGTCAACCCTACCAGTAAGCGAAAGGTAAATGACCTTTTGCAAACATACTAAAGTACATTTAAAAGAATTTTCATCTTTTTTGTCTCTTTGGATGTTTGAATTTTACTGACAACTGTTTTACATGATACCTTTCCCTTAATTGTGGTTTTTGGTATACAATAACATTACCAATAATATTTCTTGCCAAAAAATGCCATTATGAAAACACTTCAAAGTGTGTTGGCTTAAAATCATCCAATATTGTAGAGTCAAAATCGTTACCAGGTTCAAATCCAAGGGCTGAATGATTTTATTATTTTATACACACTTGGTTTTCTAGGTACTCAGTGTCTTATTACATTTAAAACCAAATTTGTTTCCACTTCTCTGGTTAAGTTTATATGACAATTCTTTATTGTGTAGAAGAGCACAGTGCTTTTGGTTGCACACCACCAAATAAATTGCCATTGGTTTATGTACACAATGGTCCTAATTAAAACGTAGATTTCTCATTAACGAAACGACTGGGTCGCTTAAATTATGCATTACCTTGGACTGCTAGACCTCTGCATCCCAATCAGCAAGAAGAATCCATACGTTGACCACGGATTTTTCGAGCTACTGAAGCATGAAGACAACGATGAGTTCCGATCCCCTCTGAAACTGTAGTCAAAATATTCCTATAGGGGTGGGTGTAAAATTAGTACTGTAATTACTCAGTAGTAGTACTGTAATTACTCAGTAGTATAGTACTCAGTAGTAAGCCTCACAAACCTTTTTTTCTTGATGGTATGGTGCTGATTTGTATCTTTAAAATAATTTCTAACACAAAATATGGCCCAGGAAGTTCCAGTTTCTACTATTTTTCAATTTTAACTTTTGTTTACCTTTTTCCCAAACATTTTTCGACCAGAGGGTGCCAGACCAGATCTATTTAGTGGTGTGGAATCTTTTAGCACCTCGCGTATGTATGAGTCTTGTTCTAGTCCTGGTTTATTCAAAGGAATTCCTTATAGCGAGATAAAAATCTAACTGTACCAGTTGATTTTGAGGGGGGAAGGACCCCCTATGAAAAATCACCAATAAATGAAATACATAAATTCCAGTGCTTTGCATTATAAGCATTGGTTGGATATGAACTATCATTTTTTGTGCACGGTTGCAGTTAGCACATTTATTAGGTTCATATAAATAATATGTATCCCGTGGGGGGGGGGGGGTCACCGAATTAAGAAATACCATCTACCATGAAATGGCTTTACGCTAAAATAAATGATCAATTACCTTGGGGTAAGTATGCAACCTCAATTGGGGGTTTTGGAGTGAACTGTCTATAGAATTAAATTAATCATCATATCATGTTAGATCGTTATATCCTCTTATTTATTTAACTTATGTGCTAGCTAAGAGGCCGGTGCATGTTGCCACCCCCAGAAAAAGATCTTCGACCGGGAAGAAGAGCTTGAAAATCTTTATAATTCAGTCTTTTTTTTTTTTTTTTTTTGCTTGCCTGCCAGGACATTGTTCACTTGAAAACAGGAAAATCTGCCTTAACACCACTCCACCGGGAAATCTGCCTCAAAGCGGGAAATTACTCCCTTAATCTGACATTACCCCTGTTACGCCCCTACCTATGTGCCGGGGGTTGTTTTTCTGCGATTTTTTTTTCACTTGTGAAAATATTTGGAACAGACCATAACAGACAACACAAAGAAAACCAAAACCAAACAAATACTCCGTTACTTGACTAACCCTATCATTATTATTGCGAGGTGCCGTTCAATATGAGGTACAGATTACCCTAATGGAATTGACTGTTGGTACGTTTTGGCACCACTGAATAGAAGTCCTTAAAACTATTCATGATAACAAGTTTGCAATCTAGAAGTTTGGGCAGGTCCCCCCCCCCCATTAGGTCAGGTTTGTTTAGAAATAGTCTGTTTAACAAGAGTAGAGCAAATAATATGGCTACGAAATTTCAGAGTTATAACTGGTAGCTCATTTTCACCCGGGGGGTCTTAGTGAAAAGGGGTACGGGGAAATGTGCGGCCGCGAAGGGTATCATTTTCAACCGTTTTTGGTATATGAACGGTCCTTTTTCTTAGTATAAGGAAGGGTTGCATTTCTGTTTCAAGTTTATTTTACAGCGGTCAATCAGGTATAAGAATGCTACAAAAACCACAAATGGAAATAGGGCTACCAGAATGGCTCAAATACATTTTAACATGATAGTTTTTTTCCTCGTTCGGCGGCTTGCCCCAAACCTCCACCAAGCAGGTATGAGGATGGTAGTAAATCTCGCATTTTGGTAGGCCTATATTTTCGGAGTAACACCCGGCCGCACAGTCCTATCCCAAACCACAGTGAGACCCCCCTCCCAGATTTCAGTCCTTTCATTATATTAAGGGTTCGTCTATATGTACCACTCCAAAGGAATTGTTCATTCCTGGTTTTATATTCCTTTCTATGATAAACCTTAACACTCGTCTTAACAAGGGGGGTAATCACCCTCGTGAACTTTCCGCCGGCGCGTTAAAATGCCAAAGCTTTCATAAAATCTTCTGGGTACTATTTCCTCATCCTTTCTGTCATTTAAGAGACCCACTTAAAATACTGGGTCAAATTGCACCGCTAAAAATAAATACCCATTTGAGCTAAAACAACTATTTTAGGGTTAGTATGACCACAAAAAGAGTTATTTTGTATATAGGACCTTTCACCAGAGGTTGGTATGCCAACAAAGGTCTAAGGGTAAGAGGGGTGCTTGCATCCAAGAATATTGTATGTACATTTTGTAAAAATATTTTTTTTTTTTTTTTTAATATTCTATTTTTTTATGTAATACTGTCAATTGTCATTATTGAGCTGAAACTGCATGAAAATCCTGTATTCCTACCTCCATAGTGCAAATTGGATTTTTCGCCTATTTTTTCTGTGGAAAATGCCAATTTTACTGATTTGTGGACTTTATTGACGTCATTGTGATGCTGTACTCTGTGTGTTGGTACTTAATTTGGTAGCTGGAAAGGAAGAAGCCTATAACTATCACTGTTATCAAATCATAACTCAGAATGCTTATAACGAACTCCCGCAGGGTGGGTCACACCCCAGCCCCCCCAATCCCCACACCGTAACCGTATTATAAAAAATGCTTGTAAGACGAGCGTTCATTTTTCAAAATGCTAATGAGCCCTATATTTATGAACTCTTCATTTTTTAGCCAGGAGGTTGCGCCACAGGCCTATCATAATTTCTTATAAGAAGGTTGTGCTGCAGCCGATAGGCCCCTGAAAAGCATGCATTAATGAGGCAATTAGGGGTAAAATAGATTTCGCCGCAGCATATTTACTGACTAATCATTTCTGGGCTAAAAGGATTTTGTCGCAGGCCTATAAATTTACTGAACGTATATTTCTTAGGTAAGGATTGCACTGCAGGCCAAATTTTACTGAATTAATCATTTTTCTCAAATAAGCTTACTCCGTAGGCTTACGCTTTATTGAAGGGGCCTATAATAAATTTCTGAACCAACCATTTCTTATTTAAGGGGTGCCTGCATGCCGATAACTTTTACTGAATTAATATTTCTTAGCCCTGGGAGGCGCCGTAGTAATAAATTTTACTACTATCATTTCATAGCTGGTTGCGCAGCGTCCGTAAATTTAGTCAACTAGTTAAAAAAAGATCCGAGGACATTCCGCAGGCCGATATCGTCCCTGAAAAGATAGGCAGGCTTGAGAATGAGGGAAATTAGGGAAATTACTGGTAAACATTTCTTATAGAATATTGCGCCTCCGGCCTATGATCTGAGCGATAATGCTATCTTTACTGAATAAGCGCAAAACTTTATCCCATAAAGTACCCCGTCGCCTCCTGTATTTTAGGTAGAAAAAGTCCATATCTAACCTAACCTAAACCAGTGGCGCCACCAGACATTTTGCCAATGGGGTGATGGCAGAATAGAAGGTACCGAGAGATATTGTGAGGGCGAATTTTTGGTCTTTCTCTCCATAGACACTGTACAAACCGTCACTTCATTTGGGGCTGGCGGGTGTTGCAGGTCTGAGCATAGGGCGCTCTCCTCAACCCCCCTTTCTGAATAAAGCGCAAAACTTTATACCATAAAGTCACCCCGTGCCTCCTGTATATGGACTTTCTTCTAACCCAACACTCTATACCCTTACCCAGTGGCGCACAGAATTTGCTAATTCGGGTGGCAGGATAGAATGGGTGCCGATTCATATTGTGATGGCGAATGCGGTTTTTTTCTCCATAGACCGTCAAACTGCTCACTCATTGGGGGGGGGGGCTGGCTGGTGCAGGATTCTGGGCATATGGCGCCCCCCCCCCCCCGCTGGTTAGCCACGGTCCCTTACCCTGATATGATTAAAAATGTGAGTTAAACTATGAGTTTGACAACCGTGGCGTCATCGCTTTACACTATGTCCGCAGATGTATAGTAAAATATTAGGTTTATTTCCCCGTTTGCACCCCCCTCACACACCCCACACACACATCCACACACACAATTACATTTTCCTTGCCGATCATTTTCTGATCACTATGCAACCATCCAATGTGTTTTTCTCATTTGTGACTTAGTGCAAGATTCTGACAGCCCAATCTCAAAACAGCATTGGGGTGAGGGTAAGATTGGGGGGGGGGGGAGAAGAAAGGCTATTTATCAACTTTATGAAGGTTTTCGGCAAATTGTGGTTACAAAAATATATTAGTGGACCAACTCCCAGATTTGTAATAAAGGGTGTATCACAAGAGCATGTTATTCAAAGTTCATACTGAAATAGGGTAACCTTTGACCCCCATTTTTTTTTTTTTTAATATTTTTAATTTTTGCATCATGCATCTCCTGCCCTGGACCTATAGCTACAATTTGAATATTCCACATTTGTTCAACTTAGGTCACCACCTATCGAAAAAATTTGGGCCTCTGCTGCCATTTTTTTTTTTTTTTTTTTCTAATTGGTAACAAGGAATTACTATATTTCAGTATAATTGCGTGGTTGAAAATTTGCTAAGTCCCCAATGATTCCCATGTTCTTATGTTTACAGTAACTGAGCTCCTATTATATAATTAGTGTTAATAATTAGCCTCCATTTTGTGATTAATATTATTTCTCTAATGTTACTTGCGCAAAGGGATTTCTCACGAAAAGAGTAACTTTGTTTGTATGGAAAAAAGAAAGAAAATGAATTTCCCTATGGCTATACAGGTTGTCCCCAAAAATATTAACACTCGAGACAATGGTATTTTGATAAAAGAAAACTACGCATGGGTCTTTGATTGGTATCCATTTCAAGCCAATAAAACAAGTTTTAATTTTCCATTTATTTCATTCCAATCCGATACCTAAAACAAAAGATATGCTCCATCAATTATGAGAGAGCAAAATCAACTTGGTCTGCCTTAACACACTTGAAATTCATGATGCAACGTGAATACACTTGGCTTCATAGCACATCTTCTTTCCATCTTAAAAGGAAAACAAATAGATCTTGCCGTGTTTTTCTATTAAAGAAAGCATTCGAGATTCCTGCCACCGTGATTTACCAAACGCTCATCGTTGGATCTACCACAGCTGCTCTTCTAATAAGAGAAATGTTGGCTTGAGTTCTTGCCATGCTGGTCCGTAATGGGTCTGTTTGGTCTGTTATAGTGCTGTTATTTCTAATTCTGCCTGCTCCATGCATTAGTCCATGTAGGCCTATTTTCAGAGGTTTCTCAAGAAAATGCCATGCCATGACTTCTAACTTGACTTGCCTGAACCAATAAAACAACTAATGGATGAGCGTAGACACGTACATGGCGCTTTTGCCCGGCTATTTAATATGGGAAGGCCGTTTCCAACAGCCGTGCGATATAAATTATTCTAATTATAAAATTCCTTCGTTTGCAACACATAGACATTTTCGATCTTAACCATTACAGGTATAGTTTACTAGCCAGGGACCAATGCAACCGTGTAAAATCTCAAAATTTTTGGAAAATTGGGGGCGGTCTTCACAAAATTTTTGCTTTAAAGACCAACTGGATAATTTTTTTACAGTATCCAGAAAATGCCAAGGATAGAAATGCCCTTGAGAGACCGAGATATGGTCTATAGTGCAAATATTTTGTAAAAATTACATTTTATTTTAGTTAATCATAAATAGTCAACAGGTGGCTCTCTTGCCCTACAGCATGGCTGTCTATTACATAGGGTCTATACATTGCTATATTCCAGTAACACAGTTAATCAATTACTGGATTTCCAGTTAGATACGTGTTCTTCCATCCATGAATTTTGTTTTCTGACTGAGCAAAAATGCGCGAAGATATCTCAAATCTTAACATAAAAGATGTTGGCCCAAGCTTATGATCTCTTCTTCTAACAAATCCCAATAAAATCTCCATCTCATATGATTGGGTATTCACAAAATCACTATACTCGATTCGCGCTGATATAGGAGCTGGAGAAAAAAAGTTTTAGATCATATCCATTAGGTGAAACAGGGAAGAAGCATTTTAAATCTCCACGTAATCGCTTCGCTGCCTAACAATAGAAAGTGACTTGAAAGGAAAAGGGTCAAGTACAAAACTTAATTTTGTTTACTGTACTTTTCTGAATTGAACTTCTTGCAGTTTTAATACGCTCGATTTATAAATCATTCACATCACTGTAAGAATTGTACTTAGGAATTAAAGGTTTTCCTGTGGTCACTGCGAAAACTCTATCTTTTGAGTGTTTAAACGTGTTAAGAATTTTAATTGCAAGTGTTGGCTTTAGAATTAAGGAATTAAAATGATATTTAGAATTAAACAGAGTAAGCATGAAAAAAATCCTGAACACATTTTTACAGTATGGTACCAAAGGCAACACCAACACTTACTTGCCTTCAATCCTCTGATTCCGATGGCCACTGATGGCCACTGACTATTGTATTAGTTTAGGTAACGTATGGAAGTAATGATGAGGCCCCGTATCACCTGTGTGGACAGCGCAAAAACCATTGTTACCATATTCAGGATTCAATAGGGCACCTGCCTTATACATGTAGTATTTCACATTTTAACGTACGTTACTTTTACCAGTGACCCTCTATGTTTTGACCACTGCACCGTCGTATTGACCGTAGAGCACACAGTATTAAGAACAGACGGACTAGGAGTGCTGCAAAGTTTAAATGCTGTGCGCCCCTCATAAACAGCTCTCACCCGTAAAAAAGTACAGGTTGTCCCTATATCAGCGCGAATCGAGTATAGCATATATATCGGAGCGCGTCACGCTTCCTGATTCTGAAAGTAAAAAAAAAACATGCATTCTAAGACGAGCAGTCTTCGCGAGCTTGTATATTAATCAAGAAATTTCATCGCATCAGGACAGTTTCGAACTAAATATAAATACTCCAGAAAAGTAACTAGCTCTTTTTAGAAGACCACAGCTTAAAACGTGTGAATCAATTTTCCAAACTTAATAGCAAACAGACACCCAGGTGAGATATGTGAATTTTAATACCCCTTCTGCGTAAATATTTCCAATACTATTTGTATAGCGAATTTTGGAATTGACACCAAAATGCAGAATCTAAACTTACATCAATGCTTTGCATGTGTCATCTGGGTTTAAGACCCATTGGGTAGAGTGCTAAAACAAATGATGCGTGTAGGACACAATGACCCGATGTTTATACTATATACTAAAAACCCAGATCTGTCTGTCCGGCTATGCATTTCGTTATGCTTTGACATATGGATTGATATTTGGCATGAAGGCAGGGGAGGACATTTTAGCAGGGGACGTTTTAGCAGGGTTTCAGAGTGACCCGAAAGGTCAAAGGTCATCTAGAGGTGAATTTGCGTAGGAATTCCCTATGACCACCAAATCTGGTTAACCCTCGGCTACCGAAGGGGGGGGGGTTACCACTCCCCTTCAGGTTTTTTTCCCCGGCTTGCTAAAAAACCCCCTTTTTTGGTGCCAAATTATTTAATGTAATTGTCAATTGACATTTTCCGCTCCTTTTCATCCCAAAACAAACATCCACCGGGGTATAGGTAAGATACAGGGTAATCCCAAAGTGATGGATGGGGGTGGCAACCACCCCCCCTTCGGGAGAGAAGTACCAACATGCCTAACACAACACATGAACATCACATACACTTGATTTTGATACCAATAGATAGCTTTGGTCCTTCTCTTTCCATTGATACCAAAATGAGTACCAACATGCCTAGCATACGTCACAATGACGGCATAAAGTTTAGCCATGTGGCCAAAACTGCCCCAGTTCCATAGACACAGTGAAAAAATTCAATATTCGCCAAAAAAGGTTAGGAAAATCAGATTTTCATGCGGTTTTTGACTCTACTTGATGGGAAATGACTAGTTTTATATAATGACAGCCTCTTGGAGCTACAATTACAGGGTTGAGCGCTAAAATTCGCGAATATTCAATTTTCCACCCTATATTTAGTTTTTCGTACTTTCCTCAACATATGACGTCATGGTGACGTCATAATGGGTATGTTGGTACTTTTTTGGTACCAATGGAAAGAAGAAACTCTAAGCTATCCTTTGGACCTAAATTTACCAAAGAGCTTAATGAGAATACAATTGATATTTTAGTCATTGCTGACACTTACTACAACACGTAATTAAATGGAGGTTCATATCGTTGAAAACTGTTGTTTTCTTCCCCCCCCCCCCCTCCCCCCAAAATTATACGATGATCCGACCAAACACCGGTTGAATATATTATACAGGGTGCCACCTCCATAGCTTTTTTTTTTTACTTTGACTTCTGAGTCAGGTTCAATCCTCTTGAGATCAAACTTGCAGGAGCTCCTCATTCCCATTTAAAAATCAAATGCTGGTTCCACAAATTTCAACATGACCCGACGCACATACAGGGTGTCCCAAAAAGAGTGGTGCAAGCAGAAAAAACTCCGATTTCTCAGAAACTGCTGAAGCTGTGAATGTCATTTTCATGGAGGATATTAATGTACTCTTTTGTAGAAATTGTGCAAATCCCATGTCAATCCGTCCACGCAAACCAGAGATATAAACGATTATTAAAGACTATCTGTTTTTCATCCATTCCAATGGGATTTAAACAGTTAAGTGATTATAAGCACATCAGATAAATTCTTGGCTCGATCGTGTGCATTGAGTAAAATAATGATAACCTCTGAACCTGAAGGTGATATGCTACTAAATTAATACAGTGCTGTATCTGAACAAGTTCTTACATTATCTAACAATAATAACTTTTAAGCTGACAGCCTGACAATACTCATTCTAAAGGAGTTACCTTTTGCAATAGTAATGTCGGGGTAGTGCATCCAAATTGAACAGATTTTAAGAAAGCAATGGATGTTTATGAAATTTTAGTTTCAAGTCAAATGTTAAAGTAGCAGAATTAATAAAAACAGGTGTGATCCTATTATCTTAGTCCAATGAAAATGAATGGCACATTCTTCCAATTATGTTATATAAAAACCTCCACAAAGACGAGAAACGTCAAGAAAAATGTACCGATATCTGTTGTGGCATTACACATTTGGGTATGGTTAAAAGATGGCAGGCAAACAGGCCATGCCGAGCAAACGACTTTCATGTCACTAAGCTAAGTTTATTTTCTTGTAAAAAGATATTTTTTTGTTGACTACGATATTCAAACTCATGTGCCACTTAGTTTACAAATTTATATATTCAGCAAAATGCTATTTATCACGAAAACTGCACAGTTCGAGATAACAGAATAGACGTTATAAGTTGTGCAGATCATAATTATTTAGAATGCGACTGTAGGCTTAATCATTGCGTATTTATTGCCTATTTGCTATTTAATAAGTCTAAAAAACTAATATTGTGTGCATTTGTTGTTCCTCAGTTGTTAATATTTAATGGTACGTCATGAATACAGCAGTACCCACATTAACTTTGTTGGAAATCGCTCACCCGACAGCAGAACGGACAAATGATGTTAACTGTGTAAAAATCCATTGGAATGGTTGAAAAACAGATGATCTTTAATAATCCGTCATATCTCTGGCTTGCGTGGACGGATTGTCATTGGATTTTCACAATTTATACACAAGAGTATAACCAATATCCTCCATGAAAATTAAATTCAGAGCTTCGGCAGTTTTTGAGAAATCGGAGTTTATCTGCTTGCACCACTTTTTTTGGGACACCCTGTATCAGTCCAAGATAATCACCACGATTTCTATTTGTCCACAATTTGGAATCCTATTTTGATTCCCAGCACTTTTGGCTTCAAAGACGACAGTAGAATAATTACAGCGACTTCGGCTTACATGGAATTATAAATCCTGGCACTGTGGTACTTTACAGGTCTGCTACTCATTGCAGATTAGAACTGACTATAACTTCTAGCTACTTGTTACTAGTGGATGCTGGCAATTAGACTTTACTCAAATCTCCATTATATATTGACTTCACAAGTTTCCCAAGTCTTAAAATAGATATTACCACAGCATCATGCATAAACATAACCTTGCACTAGCTGACCAATTGGAATTCACATAAATTACCTCATCTGAATTGCATCACTTTACATATATAACTTTATGGGGAAATCCCCAGATCATGCAATGTTTTGATCTCAAAGCATAAACAAGTTGACTCAGTTTCTAAGTTTACATCTTGGGGAATTCCCCTTTCCCCTATAGTGCAATCTATCTAACAGGTGCACCTTGCACAAACAACACTAGGGAATCCCCTGCTCTCTTTTTATCATAAAGTACTTTTCCCGTGAGAAATCTTTTCTCAAATAAAATTGAGAAAATAATACTTTAATCAAAATTTTGAGGGTAATATAACACAGCGAAAATATGCCCAGCAAAAGTGATTCCAAACTGTGTTTTTTATTTTAACATTCGGTATACACCAGGCAAGTATTGCTTGACTTGAGTGCTGACTTCAATATCATTGACCATGATATTCTGATTAAGAGGCTTGAAAGTAGTTTTGATATCGCAGACATTTGCCTGGTTTAGATCATATCTTACTGACCGAAGTACCCGAGCAATGGTTAACCATCCAAATATGCAAGGAGTCTCTCGTAATTTGAAATATACTAATATTATTTCCAGCACAAAAATGACCCCAAATTATATTGAACCACGTATTGAAAATACGGAGGTTGTCTGTTCGAATCCGGCAAAAGCGCACGTTATAATAAGCACTAGCCACCAAGAGATTAATAATGGTAATTCAGTTTTGAACTCATCACGAACGAGGTTCTTTGCTATTATACCGGTAACACAACCAAATCAAATACCGGGGGCTTCAGATGTGTATTCATCCATCCATTAATGTTGTCTTCTGGCTGATCAAAATAAGATAAAGATGTCTAAAATCTTGATATAAAATATGTTGGCCCAAGCCTATGATCTCTACTTATCAACTCCGAATACCATCTCCATCCCATATGATAGGTATTCCTCAAACCGCTAGACTATCGAAGCGCATCACATTTCCTGATTCTGAAAGAAGGTCATAAATAGCATCAATTCCATGACGCGGGAGTCTTCACGAGTCTGCATGTATTAACCAGGGAATTTCATCCTATCAGATTAGTTTCGAACTAAATATAAATACATCATAAAAAGTAACTTGCTCTTTTTTTGAAAGACCACAGCTTAAAACTTGTGCATCGGTTTCTAAACTTAGTAGCAAACAGACGCCCAGTTGAGATCTGTGCAATTTAACCTCACCTGCCGCCAATACTGTTGCCATATAGCGACACTTAAATGAAGAATGCAGAATCCAAAGTTAAAATGAAAAGATATACTTAAAGGGGGATGGCCCGATTTAAGTAGATGAAGTTTTCATCTTGATAGAATGGACTTCACCCGAAAACTCCATATGTACATTTTCGCGGCTATATTTCAATCCGTTTTGATGTGAGACCTCAAAACGTTATTTTGTAAGCCCATAGAGTGCTGTGTAAAATTAATATTGGTCGACCAAAATGGGGCGTATTTTCGCTCATAACTTCCAAACTAAACATTCTTTAGCCCTAAGATTTCACAGGATAAATGAGAAAATTAGTAGCTTCCTTCTGATATCAAAATTTGGACCACTTCCGGTAAAATTTGGGGTCCCTGGGGACGAGGCTATTAGCGATCGGGCCATGGACCTTTAAAGTAAAATGTTGAAAATGGCATTGTTTTCTATTCACCCTCCGCTTACCAAGGGGAGGGGGTTACCATTGCCAGCAAACTCTTCTCCGGTGCGCTATAATTCCAAAACTTTCCTAAAAAGCTTCCAGGTAATCATTATTTCATCCTTAGGTAGCACCTTCACCTGGGTTACGCTATATGCCGTCAAAGTCGAAGGGTAGGGGTTGGTTGCCACCCAAGAAAAAATATGGTAGAATTTTGAAAATATTCTGTTGGGTATGACTCTAAAATTCTTTATTTATTATGTAAAACCAGTTACTTGTCATCATTTAGAGTTGCAAACCGCATGAAAATCCGATATTCCTATACTACCTTTTTAGCGCAAAATTGAATTTTGGCCTATTTTCCGTGGAAAATCCTAATTCTGCCAACTTACGGACTTTATGACGTCATTGTGACGCCACACTAAGTATGTTGGTACTTAGTTTGGTATCAATGGAAAGAAGAGGATCATATCTATACACTGGTATCAAAATAAACATCAGATACTTTATGAAGAATTCCCGAAAGGGGTGGTAACCACGCCCCTCTTGGTAATCCGTGTTACAGAAAGGCTTATGAAGACGAGGGATAAAAGCTTTTGAAGTATTTTTTTAAAATTAAACACGAAGCCTATCACCAGAAATGCCATCTACAGCACGACTAACATGAATTTTATTATATTAATTGAGTATAGATGTGCTAAAACCAGATCTTATATATATCTGAAAATTTCACGCACTTTTTTAATATTTCGATCTACTTTGGTGTGGCGTTTAACACTTTTAGTTAGCACTTATCATGATGATTATGTTTTGCCGCAGACTAAATGCCCCCATATGTGATCCACTTACCTGAGAAATTATGTGCTCTATTGTTATGATTATGGTAAATACTTGGAAATCTGAAGTACCGCTTATACATGTTTTGACAAAGAGTGGGTGGCATCATGCAGATACTATGTTCAGTGATGCGAACGTACATCGATATTTTCTTTAATGGGTACGCTATTGCCACAGCGACTTACAATGAGAATCATTAAAAGCATCGGAAATAGCAGGTCGAAGTTGAATGAAATAATCAACTCTTCACCACTCTACACCGGGTTGTATTACGTGTGGCCAATAATTCAATAACATATCATGAAAAGAGTGAAATCTTATTTAAAACCCTTCTTGCTTGTAAGATAGGTCAGTAAACGGTACACGGTGTATCGTTAATTCACTGCAAGTTTTGTAGAACACATGACGCGTCGGGCGTGTTAGTTACATGACTGTGTTCGACAGGTGTTCGGAGAACACTTGCAGAACGTGTTCAACTGTAACAGATTTTGAACACCTGCAGAACGTGTTTTATGTCTTCTGTATGTATTCTGTAGATGTGAAGAACACATGCAGAACACCTAAAACATGTTGGGCAGGTGTTCAAAATCTGTTATAACGGGTTATGCGAAATTTGAATGTAGTTGATCGGTTCTTTGGAATCGTTGACGCTTTGAGTTCCAAGACTTTTTGCGACATTTTTATTGTTGTTTATTATATTCATAGTTGTAATTTGGTCCGAAATAAAATAATCAGGGAAGGATATTCAGTCTTAGATGCAAGCAAGAGGATATCGAAATACCCAAAGAAAACCTGCACGCGAGAGAGGTCAGCGATTTTGCACGTAGAGCTTTGAATTGGTAGCAGTCAATTGACAACCTGAAAATAAACGGGGAAAGTTAAACCAGTGATATTGCAATGTATTTAGTTATATACCATTTTCCTTCATACTCCTGCCAGTTCGAAGATAGCGAATACCACGCCCCTATGGTAATATATAACCAAGCCTCGCGCGAAGGCCTAAAGGCATAATAGCGAATTGATCACCTTGCATAAACTTAGAGTATGACATACCGGGTGTCTCAAAAAAGGAAACCCTCAAAGCGCCCTCTATTTTACAAAAAAAAAAAGAGTAAACCACATAAATTAATAGACATCTGAAAAGTGCATTTCATTAGGTTTCCGACACCGAAAAAATCTTTCCAAAAGGACACATATTGACCGAGTTATGGTCGATTGAAAATTTGTACCACTTTTTCATTTTATCCACGGATTGTTACTGTCTGAGCTGTCTTTAGACAATACACCTTCTTCAAGCACATTCTTTCGTTTATGGTTTCTTTTGTTTTTGCGACAAAGATCAGTTCTGATATTGAAAAGGTTAGTTTAAATTATTAGAAATTCCAAGATCTTGCCTCACTCTTCTTTACTGCGCTGCTCTGCCCCCCCCTACCGGCTGCCTCTAAGACCATGAAGACAGATGTAGGCTTGCACTCTCTTTTCCATTTCAATAATCGACTTCCAATCATTCGTGTCCGTCGGATGCTTGCAAAGGCAGCGGTTATTTTATTTCTTAGTTCTGGCAAGTTTGCCGGTGGTTCCTGTACATACACTTCACTCTTTAATGTTTCCCCAAGGGCGAAATCTAGCATCCAACGGACAAGAATGAAAAGAGAACGCAAGCCTGCATCCGTCTTAGAGGCTGCCAAGTCCCCAAGTGGGGGTGGTGTGTGGGTGGGGGTGGGGGCAGAGCAGCGCAGTAAAGAAGAATGAGGAAAGATAATGGAATTTCTAATAATTGAAACTAAACTTTTTCAATATCAGAACTGACCTTTGTTGCAAAAACAGAAGAACACATAAACAAAAGAATGAGCTTGGAGAATGTGTATTGCCTAAAGACTTCTGAAACAGTAACAATCCGTGGATAAAATGAAAAAGCGGTACAAATTTTCAATCGGCCATAACTCGGTCAATATGTCTCCTTTGGGAACGATTTTTTCAGTGTCGGAAACCTAATGAAATGCACTTTTCAGATGTGTATTATTTTGTATGGTTACTCTTTTCTTTTCGTGAAATAGAGTGCGCTTTGAGGGTTTCCTTTTTTTAGACACCCGGTATAAATAACATTTTAAAGTAATGCTTTAGTTAAAACATGTTAAAGTTGGATTGATAACGAAATAATTTGACGCAATTTGAATTTACCATATTTAAAAACAATAATTTGTCCTTTTCACCGTCTAATGTAACATCGTGTTACTAGCGTTTAAGCAGACTCCAGACGTATTGCATTGATTGCTCTGGCGATTAACCTTCGAGCAACTAGTGTTAAAGCTAACTTGCTAATGGATTGATTGATTGATTAATGGTCTGTTAATTAATCAACTAAATGGGGAGTGTTTTACGCCCTAGACTTAGTATTTTAGCCATTTGAGTGTAGTTGAATAGAGTTGAAGACATGGAAATGTCTTCAAATCAACAAATCTTGAACTGATAAAGGTCGCTGTTAAAGTATATTTCTATGTCTAAACTTAAACGTTGCTTTACAGGGTGTCCCAAAAAAGTGGTGCAAGCAGATAAACTCCGATTTCTGCCGAAGCTCTGAATTTTATTTTCATGGAGGATATTGGTTATACTCTTGTGTATAAATTGTGCAAATCCCATGACAATCCGTCCACGCAAGCCAGAGATACGACGGATTATTAAAGGTCATCTGTTTTTCAACCATTCCAATGGGATTTACACAGTTAACATCATTTGTCCGTTCTGCTGTCGGGTGAGCGATTTCCAACAAAGTTAATGTACTGCTGTATTCATGACGTACCATTAAATATTAACAACTGAGGAACAACAAATGCACAAAATATTAGTTTTTAGACTTATTAAATAGCAAAATAGGCAATAAATACGCAATGATTAAGCCTACAGTCGCATTCTAAATAATTATGATCAGCACAACTTATAATGTCTATTCTGTTATCTCGAACTGTGCAGTTTTCGTGATAAATAGCATTTTGCTGAATATATAAACTTGTAAACTAAGTGGCACATGTGTTTGAATATCATAGTCACATATCTTTTTACAAGAAAATAAACTTAACTTAGTGACACGAAAGTCCTTTGCTCGGCATGGCCTGTTTGCCTGCCATCTTTTAACCATACCCAAATGTGTAATGCCACAACAGATATCGATACATTTTTCTTGACGTTTCTCGTCTTTGTGGAGGTTTTTATATAACATAATTGGAAGAATGTGCCATTCATTTTCATTGAACTAAGATAATAGGATCACACCTATTTTATTAATTCTGCTACTTTAACATTTGACCTGAATCTAAAATTTCAGAAACATCCATTGCTTTCTTAAAATCTGTTCAATTGGATGCACTACCCCGACATTGACTATTTCAACAGGTAACTCCTTTAGAATGAGTATTGTCAGGCTGTCAGCTTAAAAGTTATTATTGTTAGATAATGTAAGAATTTGTTCAGATACAGCATTGTATTAATTTAGTAGCATATCACCTTCAGGTTCAGAGGTTATCATTGTTTTACTCAATGCACACGATCGAGCCAAGATTTATCTGATGTACTTATAATCACTTAACTGTTTAAAATCCCATTGGAATGGATGAAAAACAGATAGTCTTTAATAATCGTTTATATCTCTGGTTTGCGTGGACGGATTGACATGGGATTTGCACAATTTCTACAAAAGAGTACAATTAATATCCTTCATGAAAATGAAATTCACAGCTTTAGCAGTTTCTGAGAAATCGGAGTTTTTCTGCTTGCACCTTTTTGGGACACCCTGTATACTGTGGAATATTAGTGTCGTCGAAGGACTTACCTTGTCGTCTTGAACTGCTGGACAAATGTTATCTTCAGGACTGAGAAGATTCCCATGGAATATTACCTGATGATTTTTAAGTGTGACTTTGCATGCTGTCATTTTGGAGTCTTCACTGTGAGGATATATCATCGTTGAACTGCAACGCTTTCAACACAGGACACTAGTGTTATGACGTCTCGTAGGCGTCAAAGGTCAGAAATACCTTTCAAACACAAATAAATGAGCCTTGTGCACAAGTGATCTAAATTTTGTATAATAAAACAGTTTTAATGATCTTTAATTGGTTTGGTTCAAGACTTTGGTATGTCCAAAACAAAATTACAATAAAATTACACACAATATTTATGATTGATACTTAATTGTCAACAAGAATGTCCACTAATGTCCACAAGAAGCGTTGCAGTTCAACGATGATATGTCTCACAGCGAAGACTCCAAAATGACAGCGCATAAGTTCACATAAAAACTCCTCTGTAATATATTCCAAGGGAATCTTCTCAGTCCTGAAGGTAATTTTTTCCAGCAGTTCAAGACGACGGGGTTTTCCCTCGACAACACTAATATTCTGCAATACAGTCCAGGTATTCTACCACCATCAGTCTGTCGCTAATATCCTCATTTAGGACCACAAACTGGAATCTCCTTTTGATTCCAAAACTAAAGCTCTTTGGCTTAAAAGACGACAGCAAACAGTTTAAATAGCTTTCATGCTCCGGTGGTCTCCAAAGTTATTATAAATCCTGGCACTATGTATAACACTAATCTACCATTATTGTAGATTAAAATTAGCTATTAGTTAACCATACTGTATAGCTCCAGATTACAACTGCTGGCGAATCAAAACTTTTGCAACTCAACTTTATACCATTTTTTCACAAAGTTCCCAAGTCTTAAAATAGACATTACCACAGCATCATGCATAAACGTAACCTTGCACTAGCTGACCAATTGGTATTCACATAAATTACATCTTCTGAATCACATCACTTCACATATATAACTTATGGGGAAATCCCCCAGACATTGCAATGTTTGATCTCAAAGCATAAACAAGTTGACTCAGTTTCTAAGTTTACATCTTGGGGAATTCCCACTTCCTCTATTGTGCAATCTATCTAACAGGTGCACTTTGCACAAACAACACTAGAGGGGAATCCCCTTTCTCTTTTTTAAAGTAAACAAAGTACTTTTCCCGTGAGAAATCTTTTCTCAAATAAAATTGAGAAAATAATATTTAAATCAAAATTTTGAGGGTAATATAACACTAGTAAACTCTTAAGTATTATAATCTTAAATATTGTGTGTAATTTTATGTAATTTTGTTTTTGGACATACCAAATTCTTGAACCAAACCAATTACAAATCATTAAATCTGTTTTATTATATAAAATTCAGATCATTTGTGCACAAGGCTCATTTAGTTGTGTTTGTAAGGTATTTCTGACCTTTGATGTCCACGAGACATCATAACAGCTGCTACTAAAGTATTCCAGTGGGTCATTTAAATTTTTGTTTGTATAACAATGCCTTACTTTTAGTTTCCTGATTTTCTATTGCGAAGAAAATTGCAATGTTTGTTAGTTGGTGAGGGGTACTCGACCCAAAATTGGGTAAAGGTGTGCGTTTACCGGTTCAAAAATATACCCACGGTTATAGTGACCAAATTGTATATGACCCATTTATATAGCTGGTTCGGTACTCTTTGTAATAATGTGCCCATTTTCATAATAGGCCCTATCTTTTTCCGAAAATAGGAAGAATTGACAATTTGCACTGTGATGTTAACGAAAACCTAGACCCTCCCTCGGGTCCACGGTGATGAAAACGCTAAGTTACTGAAATTGCACTAGATTCTGTGCAATTTACGTTCTGTGGAAAAGTTGATTGGTATAATAGAGGGCGTGGTATTAGGACCGGCATGTCCAGAGCTATCCAGGGGATGGCAAGCTGAAAAGTCTTCGTTTTTTACTTTAGCATTATCTTTTAACCAAGTGCGCTCTAAACCCAGAGACAGAGCCGAGACTGGGGTACAGTCTACACAAACCAGAAAAATCGACCCATTTTCATTTTAAATTTTGACCAAAAAATGAGAAATGGACCCAATTATATAGTAGCAAGGACCACCAACAAATCTATATCCCTAACGTCCCCTCGTGCCATTTTTTGCCACTTTTCAAAAATCACGGAGCGGACCCCTGTTTTTAGGGGGAAATCGCCCCTAGATCTAACAAGAAAAATAACGCTACCTCCATTTTTGGCAGTGATCGTCAGGTTGGTAGTCATTTTCTGAGAAGGACGTTAGGGAAGTAGTAGCATGGTGGGAAAACGATCCACCGTTAATGTATTAGATTTAGAGGTAGCTTCCGATACATTTTTGAAGAAGCGCTATCAGACGGGGTCAATAATATTTCCAAATTAGACACACAAAGTAAAAAACAAAATAAAACAAAAGACAAACAAAGACACAAACAAAAATTCAAATAAAAAATGCAAAATGATTCAAATATAAGACTCATTATATGGTGTTTAGTTCTCCAGTCGGGGGGGGGGGGGCATACTGTACATTATGTCTGAAATTGTGCCTGTACATTATTGAACATCAAGAAGGCAACGACAGTAATTCCGTGATACGCTAAAGGACATTAAATAATAGCACAAAAGAAACACAAACAAAACTAGGATATTAAGAAAGATAATTTATGATTCATTGTTTATTGCCTTAAAGCAAGATTAGCGAAAAAATATTACAAAACGAATACTTCTGTGAATAATTTTCAATGAAGCGTACACGGGATTATCATTTTTCTTTCTGTTTTTGCAGCCAAAACCCATAATTTAATTTTGCAATGTATTATTGCATATCGATGTGCACCTCACATGCCAAAAAATTGTTAAAGAAATTACTACCCTTTTATGAGCTTTTGTTCTTGTCGTATATGAAAATTTGCCTTCAGCAATTCATAATTTTTATAAGGTTTTTTTTCAATCGTATTTAGTAAATTAATACAACAAACATCCAGCGCAGGCTGTATTAAGGCATAGCAATACCAACATACCAAAATATCAGATTCGGAACAGATTGAGAAATGTTATAAATTATTATCAGTCAGATCTATCGCCAAATATGAGATAATATGGAGATGAGTAATGCATACTAACGCATTCACTTAAAGCAATAACAACACATTTTTTAAAACAAAATAGATTTTTGCACAGTTGCATTAGTAATTGGCTAGTAAACTATATCTGTGATCGGTCAAGATCAAACTTCTCGCATAAGAAGGAATTTTGTAATTAAAGTAATTAACAGATCCCGATAACAATTCAACGGCTGCGGCAACGTTTATCCATTAACTGTTCCGTTAGTTCACGCAAGTCAAGTCCCGAGTCAAGTAAGGATCATTTTCGTGAGATTATGTTATTTCATAATGGCAAACAGAAATTTCACGTTTCTAGTGCTGCCGTTAAATTAGGATCGGGGACCTCGAAAATCTAATTACACAATCCTTTCTTTTATGACGCATGCACACTTTGAGCATTACCATTCACAGCAGCTATTACTAGTCACTTATCACAAAACTGTTCATAAATCTCATTAAATTGAAAATTGGCGTCGCTCTTCAAAAATGTGTTAGTATTGCTTTAATCTTCTTACGCTATGGTTGCACAGAGTTCCCACTGTCTACTGTTGTGTTGCCATGCATGTTAAGTTACTTACAAGACAAATACACCATTATAACAAAATCCAAAGTGAGCGTTCTGTAAATGTATTCAGTACATGTGTCCTATTATACCTGTACCAAGCATACCCCAAGCGATATTTTATAGCATAACCAACCAATTGATCGATCATGAACGTTGCCGGTGACTATGAGGTTGTATTGTGGGCTTGGTTACTCTAAAAAATAACACATACCGCAACCCCTTCATCAATGAACTTTCACAAGGTAACTCTACGTACAATTCCATTCAATACGAGATTGATCAGTGATGCCTGACATCTGCAACACAGCCTCATCTTTGGCCTCAAGTTTCTGAATCATGGTAAACATTTATCACTGTAAATACACGCAAGTTCCACTGCAATTTCAAATTTTCCGCGCAAAGTGGTGTTCATTATTTGCTACTTCCTGACAGTATTACTAACTTTAAATATTTTTAAATGGTGTCTTAAAGGGATTAGCAGCGATAATGCGAGAGAATCGAAAAAATGTGGAAATGCTTTTTTAAACTTAGAAATCAGGGATAAGTGTGTACAATTCCATATAACTGCTTTAATGATGAAACAAACCACCAAATAGTGTAAAAATGAAGTATTCGAGGATATTTATCATACCGTTTTCCGCAAATAGACATACAGCGACGGCATCTCAAAATCTGCACTAAACAGCTGATTGCGGTTTACACCAGTACAAAATAACCAAAGATCAATAATGTTTGTGTTTGAGGTCAAACTGTATTGATCATGGTGCACAATAACGCGCTGAAAATCTGTGTACAGCGGGAAAGGCTTTTTTGATCTCAAGTCGGAATTTTGATACGCACGTATAGAGATTACAGAATCAGATAAAAAGTACTGCCTTGTCTTTAATACACGGATTTCGAGCCAACCACTTGCAGGTTATGTTCGCATATCCATGCCAGTAACAAAAATATAAAAATATGAATTTTGATGATTTTTTCGATGTTTCAGATTAGCAAATCGCTGCTAATCCCTTTAATTGATAAGTTTTAAGCCGATAAAGATTCTGAATCCTTAATTGACCCGATCCAACACAGGGTTCGGACCTGATCATTTATGCATATCCGACATTTTTTATTTGACCAATATTCTATATTTTGTAGATTTCGAAACCAAGACGAATTTTTAAATGGATCATTATCCAATTATCTTTCATATATAGAAAGCATGGCAATGGCCTGTTCTTCCACTTAATTTTTCTTTGATGACTTATTTTTGTGAGCACCTGAAAAAAAAATTAGCTTCAGGCCCGCTCGCCCCCCCGTCTTGGATTCAGCCAAATTTTCTTATTTGCAAATCGTTTTGGTTGCATTTTGAAACCTGGACACATTTTTCCTTCAAATTTTCAGCCCAAAGTAATTCTATGACATTATCTTTCATATCCCTTACGTACCTAACTCCTACTAGGAAAATATCCCGTTGATGGAACCTGACGAGTGAGATTTCGAGTAGGGCGTTCCCTACCCTGACTTCTAGTCAATTTTGGTACTTAGTCGTTTTTTGAACTAGCAGTCAGCGAGACCCGACTACTCTAAAGTACACCGGCAACTTCCAGGTGAAGACCAACCCACGGAAGCGCGACGCTCTAGACTTAGTTTATTTTTGAAAAGTATACATACCGTTGGCCCGGATAGGTGAATTTTTTCACCAAAAAAGATTTTTTTTTTTTTCTTTACCGCGGCGACTTTCCGTTGAACCAGGGAGCGGTCCGCTCTGAGACTTAGTTTCATTTTGAAGTATACATGCCGTGGCCGGGGCTAGGTGACTTTTCAAATAAAGAATCTAGGGCGGACTTTCCGCTGAAGATAGGAAGAGTCCGCTATGGACTTAGGTTCATTTTGCAATGGTATGTAACATTCACCAAGGTTCCGTTAGTAGATTCTAGAGTGATTTCAGTGACCAATTTGAAGTGGTCTGCTACTGGAAAAATCTCGCAGCCGTGGCCCGGTACCGTGACTTTTCACCCAAGAGTTGGGTTAAAATCTAGAACGATTTACCCTGACCAAGGAAGCTGTCCGCTCTGGAGTTAGTTTATTTTTGAAAAGTCTACAACCGTGGCCCGGGCTAGGGTGAATTTTCACCAAAGATCTAGGGCGACTTTCCGCTGTACAAGGAAGCGGTCCGCTCTGGAATAGTTTATTTTGAACAGTCTACATACCGTGGCCAGGCTAGGTGACTTTTCACAAAAGATAAGGGCGACTTTCCCTGACCAGGAAGCGTCCGCTCGTGACTTAGTTTATTTTTGAAAAAGTCTACATGCCATGGCCCGGCTGGGTGACTTTTCACCAAAAAGATCTAGGCGACTTTCCGCTGAACAAGGAAGCGATCCGCTCTGGACTTAGGTTGTTTTTCTGAACTTGGGACTTAGTTCATTTTTGAAATGGTGCAGATGCACTACCTCCTATAGATACGTTCTGAGTCGCGGCCGCTTTTCTATTCCTTAGGCAACTTCTTTCGATGGCCCAGTACTTAACCTCAACTGACTGGTGCTAGTTTGCTGTCAGAACTAGGCATGATACGACTCTTTAAAAAACATTAGGATATGAAACTAAAAAACACCCAATCCTAAATAGGTTTTGCGAAACCGGTAGGTAGCCAAAAAAAAAAAACCAATTTATTATAAGTACCGGGGTCATTTCTTGGGGAATCAATTGGCTAAGACTACCGCACATTTTCGGCCTACAAAGATGACTCGGTCCCAACCCCTGACCTCTAACCGGTCACACCCTCTGACCTTGACCGGGAAAGTGAACCCCTGACCTTGACCCAGGTAAACTGACCCCTCACTTGACGGTAACTAAGGGGCGGCCGCACGCCTGTTAAGGCGGGTGTTGTTTTACCGTAATTTTGGGCCCCAAAACATAACCTTTAAACCCGGTCGCAAAACCCCTGACCTTGACCCGGCTAACTGACCCTCACTTGACGGTAAACTACGGGGCGACCGCCAAAGCCTGTTAAGGCGCGTGCTGTTTTCCGTAAGTTGGGCCTATTGAATGTATCGGTCCAACAACTAACCTTTACCCGGTCCCAACCCCTTGACCTTGACCCGGCTAATGACCCTCACTTGACCGTAACTAAGGTGCGTCCGCACGCCTTTTAAGGCAGTGCTGTTTTACCGTAATGTTGGGCCTATTGCATGAATTTGTCACAACCACTAACCTTTAACCGTCGCAAACCCCCTTGACCTTGACCCGGATAACTGACCCCCACTTGAACGTAACTAAGGGGCGGCCGCACGCCTGTTAAGGCCGCGTGCAGTTTTACAGTAAGGTTCGGCCTACAGGTCTATTAATAACCCTTTTGCGAACTAGGAGGGAATATGTGTTTTAAGTTGTTCTGACATGTATGGTATGGAGAAATTTTGTGGGCAAGGAATGTGTCTTTCTTTTGAATTATAGGCTTTTCAACATATGTTTATCACAGACATTTTTCTGATAAGATTGATTTGGTGTTGCTGGAGTATTTCGACTGCACTTCTGTGGTAGCAGGAGCTCCAGGCTGCAAGTCTTGTTTGGTAGTAGTAGTTTGTATTTGGAACTGTTGGTTAACCAACGCACCACGGCGCAGGGTAACCTATATTATCCTGGAGGAGGATAGGGCCTAGCCAGTCAGTTCCGTGCACGGGTACAGGATCCCAAATTACAGGTGGATGAAGGCCTACATGTGTGGTGTTATTGGCCAGGTTCCAACAGTAGATGTAGGCTGGACTTTGTGTGGTAGCAGCAAAAGTGAAGCGATTACGGGTGGACTGGAGAGGTAGAAGTAGCTAGCTGAGAGATTGAAGATACAAGTCTTTGATGTTAGATGACTTATAAGACAGCCGGCCGGTCGAAGGGTTAGGCAGATCAGCTTAAAGTAAAAGTGTCCGGTCAAGCCAAATAAAACAGATTGGTGCTCCTTAAACTCAACACAACATCTGGTGTAACATTTAAGCGATCTTAATGTTAAAAGTTCATTGTTCAGTGGGCACTAATCGCTCGGGCACAACACTGTAGCGTCGGCCCATAGTCAATGTTAGAACTACGCGGTGCAGTGGTGTTTTCGGCACAACGTTGCGGGCACGTTCAATGTAATTTGTCGGAGTAAGTCAGCGGACAAAGTGAGCAAGGCCAGGGTGCCTATCATTCGGCAAAACCTTCCTTAGGCGTCAGTCTCGTCAAAATGCGTGCGCAACATGCACGATGTTTGGAACGCGCGGTGGTGCTCAATTCTAAACGCAAAAGATGAACAAGAGGAAGCGATGGTATACGAAAAAAGCACTCCACCCGACAGAGATGCACCCCGCAAGTTCTGCACCCGAATTTAGCCGCTTCGCCCTTCATGAAGCAGTCGTTCTTCGAGTGTCTGGCATCTCCGACAGGGTGCGGATTCCTCTTCCTCATATCAACCAGCTCATGGCCCGGACCTATTGGTGGGGGGCTGAGGCATGTGCCTTACACAGGTCGATCAGGGGGACCTGGCCGCCGGCCGAAAACCGGCTAAGAGCTCCTCGGCTCAGTGAGGATAACCTAGAATGGGCGAGCATTTTGAATCAGGCAGCCGGGTTTGCCGCGCATTGGGAAACACGATGTAACAAATCCAGGCATGACCCGGCTGATATCGACCAAGAAGTAAGCACGCTTCAACCAGTGCTGACTCTTTCTCCAGCAGGGTTGTATGTAGGAAACTGATCAGCTTGTCAACCGCCGCTCCTGTCTTGTTGGTAGTCAAACAATAGGGCGGAACGGCGATAATGTGCGCCTCTTTCTTAGAGTCTTTGGTGAGCCGAAAAGCGCCGGCTGATCTTCTCGGGACATGGCATCGCGGCACCCGTTCTGCGCAGTTGAAACTAGTGGCAACACCTTGATGTCTTTCCACAACGTAAACGTTGTGCGCCCATTTTGCCGAACATAAAAAGTACCACGCGGGGTCTTTTAGCGGTTCTTGATGACATCGGCGTGGGGGTTTTTGCGCTATTTTTTGAGAAGTCAGTCGGCTGTCCCCGTGAATTCTCTTCACGGCCCCGTGTAGATGGTATCGCGCTCCAACAGTTCCTGGGCTAATAGATAGGATCCGTACAACTGGTAGCAGTAAATTTGATGGAACGTGTTGTGGTGACGTGTCACCTCGAGCCGCGGTTATCACACGGGACTTCCGCGTTGGTTTGCAGGTGCATAGTCAGTAAGTTGCACATGGCATCCAGTGTCCCATTAGCATACAGCGTACATTCTGAAGCCCTGGCTGGTTGGCTTGGTCGGCATTCGATGGTTCGTCCGCCAACCGGAATGCCCTGGTACGGCACCATGCCTTCATCGGGAGGATAGTTGCGGAGTGCAGTTATATTTCTCCTGGCAATCCCGTTGAACAGGGGTCCAGGCGGACTGGACTCTATCCGGCGAATGCTTTCGGATGTAATTGAACTTATGCTCTTTGTATGCCTGGTTTATGCAATCCATCTCTTGGGTCGGTAGTCGGATTAGCACAAGAGATGCTACCAGACAAGACTTCAAAACGCGTTTTACCCATAGCATTGCAAATCATCGGGTATCGTAAACCCGGATGGGGTGGGACAATAATCCTTGGCGTTCGCAAGCGAATTAAGACCCATCACCAGATGGATTACCAAACCACGCGCGGATTTCGGCGGCCGATGTCATCTTTCCACCCTCTTTTCCTCAACCGGAGGTTTGTCCAGTCGGCGGGATCTCTGGAAAGATTAAGAAAGAAAAACTCCGCAAAATAGTCCAGGGGACGCGTCTGATGGTCCGCGTCAAGGTCGGTCCACTCGGCAGTGTACCGCGGAACAGGTGTCGTCGCACCGGGGTCAAATGTGACGTCCATCCGAGATAGTCCTTAGAAGGGTCCAGCAGGTAAACCGGTCCTCGGTTCGGTGTCATTTCTGCCCGTCATGATACTCGGCACATTCTGGCGCGGTGGGCTGGCTTGCTCGGGATCATCAGATAAAAAATCCTTCTGATTCCTACAGGCTCCTCAATGTCAGTGGCTAAAGTCGGTTACCCAGCGTTGGGTCAGCGTCAAGCGCAGCTTCATCAAACGGGTTGTAATCACCATATTCCCCTAACACCCTCCCTTGAGTTATTGTTAATAAATGCGCAGTTCGACCCAAGCGCGGTCGAACGGGGAAAACCTAACGCAAACTTGTTGTACTCCATACTAAAGGAATTCATGCATGGTCGACAGCCCCCCGACAGCTCTTTTTGTCTTTACTCTGCTCGTTTTACTTATGTTGGCAGGAGCAAAGCATATTTTTGTTTCTCAGGGTTCTATTGATTATGAAGTACAACATGGTGTGTTCATTTCTTAATTCCAATTCCCTCGTACTCAACGGCTTTTATGTTTTTTTTTGCCTCCACTGCATAAAGTATATTTTATTTGAATGGGATTTTTTATTTTTATTATTTAACTGTCAATGTTTAGCTAATTATAATTACCTATCCGTATGGAATATACCCGATGAAATTGTTTTTTAAACATTTTGTACATTAACTTTTAGGTTTCAACTTTTCTTTAAGTCATTAAGACATGGAGATGTGATTTCTGCTTGCTCAAATTAAACCACTGGTTAAAGCCATAGGTTTTGTGATCCGCCCTAAACAATGATATCGCTCTCCACGACCTGACTGAAATTTATATTAGCCTCCCATGTGATGTAAAATATGTTTTTTGTTAATTTGTATCAAGTCCATACAACTGATAGGACTATAATTTAAAACACATTGCGAGCTCCACGGGACTGTACCATCACCACGTGACCATATCATTTGCAATTTACCTTATCGACGCTTGATTTGTAGCGAATCATGGGAGGATGCACAACAGACTGTCATTCGATAGGTTACCTTCCCGGTAGTCCGCGTGCTTTGCATGTTCCACGATATTTTGTCTTCATGATTTTTTGTAGCAATAATGAGCATGAGAATGTTTCGTACAATGTTGTTAAAAAATTTTCCAGTAAATTAAGAAAGAAGACAGATTTTCAGTAAAATGTACGAAAATCTGTTTACAAAAACAATAAAATAAAAACAAAAAAAAAAACATTAAAAACTGTTAATTTACGGAAATATTTCAAAATTTCGGGGCAGCAATATTTCCGGAATTTTTTTTTTGGTCACGCCTAATTACACCAAATTACGGAAAAAAATTCTGTTAAAATACACATTTTTCCATAATATGAGACAAATTTCTGTAAAATTTACTGTTCAAATTTCCGCTTAAATGACAGAGAAATTTCTGTAATTACCCCATAAAAAATGACTTGAAATACTGCTGCCAGAAAAATTTCCGTAAATTTACGGGAAACTTTTTTAACAGGGTATAATATGTTTAATATCTAGTTGTAATCACATATTCCCCTAACACCACCCTGAGTTATATTAATAAATGCGCAGTTAGAACCGAAGCGTGTCAAACTATGGAAACCAATACATACCTGATGTCCCACATATCCAATTAAGTAGCATCATGATTGACCGCCCA